>CP099844.1:1515980-1698480 GCA_030062745.1 Capitulum mitella
GCCATCGTGTAGATGGTGTCAAGAGTACACGTCCAGCGTGTAACGAGCACCCGGGTGAAGGGCAATTGAAAATGGCAAATTTTCGCCCTGAAAGTCGACAGCGGCACGCTGTTTACTCGATGCATCTCCATTGATAACGATGCCAATCTGTGATGTCTGCGATAGCTTATAAACACATGTAAGAAATCTGAAGTGGTTGGCCTTTGTTTCTGAATGATCATTTGAAGGTCATGCAGTGGCATTTACGGAGCTTTGGCTGACCCATGAATGCCTGCCGTCTTCGAGAAGATTCTGAAAGCTGCCAGTGGAAACAATATTCGTTCTGTTTCATGTCAGCGCAGTGTTATTGAACATCACATTTGATCGTTTTCAATTTCAGGTGTTTTGAACTTCTTTACGTCGGAAAGTTATGACTAGTGGGGTCAAAGCCCACCAATATCAAGGTTATCGCAGCACCGGCGCAGTCAAAGGGGGTCGAGGGCCCGGCTCCCCTTTAAGGCCCGCATTTTTTGAAAATCATTGCATATCGCCTTACCACCAGGCGTTTTTTTATCATTTCAGTTCACACTGAGCCCTGGGTCTTCCCTAATAATTATATTAGGGAAATAATAATAATAAATAAATAAACCCTAATAAAATTCTGGCTGCGCCATGTGTGGCGTTAAGATGGCTGAGATTCTCGGATTGGGACATGAGATTACTCCGAGAGAGCTACCAACTCTGAGAGCGGTATGTAGGCATCGTCTCCATCTTTGAAGACAGGGATCGACGTAACAATCAAGTGGACAACATCATCCGTGGCGTGATCCCGCCTCTTTTCATGTAGTGGTCCTGAGCCAATGCTCAGTTCAAACTTCCCGTGTTTATGGCCAAACGGACAATCATCAGCAAGCTCATTAATGCCATATCCAGAAAAAGATTGACAGTGTGGAAGTGCAGAAAGCCGCAGATTATCTTGACCGTCTGTTTGACACAACAAAGTGTACATGTACGATCGTTGAAGTCCTTATGAAGTGTGTCTGCCCATGAAAACAGAAGCTGTCCGTCGTGGACCTGGCCTTCATAAAGGCCCCGAGGCAGTAGATAAGGGAGATCAGCCAGTTCCAAATGGGAGGGAATGATGTAGTTGGAACATCCCGCCAATTCAAGTCCCAGACGAGAAAAGAAACCGAGAACGTTAGGTGGGAGAGGCAGCAGAAGAAGGTGGGGGATGAATCAGTACAGTAGATTAGATGGTTGTTGACTGCTGACGCAGAAGTGATGATGATATGACAATATGACGATAAATATGTGGTGATGAAATGACGATAACAGGATAATAGAACAAATGAATATCTAGAATAAATAGGAGGAGCAATTAGCTGTTGGTCAAGCCACCAACACCACCAACACCAACACCAAAGCGAAGCAAATGTCCACTACATATCTGCTTCAGCAACAGTTCATGGTTCCTCCTTCCAATATTCCTACCTTATTTTCTTCTGCTCCCTCTCCTTCACTACTTCCTCGCCTTCTTTTCCCTTTTAGGACTTTCGCTGGCGGGATGTCCCGACTACATTATTCCCTCCCATTTGGAATTGGTTGATCTTTTCAATCTTCTTCTTCTGAGCATTTATGAAGGCCATATCTACTACGGCCATATCCTGTTCTTGTGGACAAACACGTTTGATGTGCATTTTAACAGTGCAACCATTGCACTCTTCAGTCTGACTGCATTCAATGATCGGACATTTACACTGTTGTGTCAAACAGACGGCCAAGTTTATCTGCGATTGTCTTCACCTCCTCACTGCTCGTCAGCCTTTTCTTATCTTTGTCGGGCGCTTTCTGCCAGGCATCAATGACCTTGCTGGTGATCGTTCAGTTACAAACGCGGGAAGTTTGGATTAAACATTGGCTCGGGACCACTACACGAAAAGATGCAGGATGACGCCACGTATGATGTCGTCCACTTGGTAGCTACATCGATCCCTACCCTCAACGAGCAGTTTTATCTCCTGTAGATGAAGACCATATCTAAGAACTGCTCTCAGAGTTGGTAACCTTCTCGGAATAAATTCATGTCCCGATCCGAGGATCTCAGCCACCTTAACCATATTCCCGGCAGGCTCGGTTTTTTGCTTGCCAATTCCAGGGTTTTTGACGCAGCTTCACAAAGCTTAGTGACGCTTTCTAGCTATTCTTCCTTCGTACTGTGACGAAATTGCGTTATTCTGTTTTGTTCGGGAGCGGAATCAGGCAACGTTTCAGGCCGTTTTGGGCCTTGTTGAGGGTAAAAGGAAAATGACTGTCAAAAGTGGCGTTTTTAAGAGAAAAAAAATCGAAAATTTGTATGGATGTATAGGAAAATAGCTGGGCTACATATTAGTACAATTTCGTTGATCTGAGGTCACTTCACAAGGTCAGGTCAATCTCAAAAGACAAAACTTGGTTGTATAGCAAAAAATTGTGGCGCTATTTTTTTCAAACATCAAACCCGGAATACATATGACATAGAAGGGTACTCTCTACTTGTGTATCAAGTTTCAGTTCGATATCAGGTCGGGTCACGGAGCTATGACCTAAAATGTTTGTGCGCGTACCCTATATCACAGCAGCCGTAAAATGGGATTTCAGAAATAGAGTGAATTCAAATGATTGGAAACGTTTTCAGGTAACACTAAATGCACACGAGACCATTCCTAGGGACTCTGAGGTCATTCGAGGTCATTTAAAGTCAAAGATCGTCATCTGATCTGAAGAAAACGTGACCATGACAATCCCCCTTTTTTCATGTCCCTGGCACCGCTTATGCTAACATTATACAAACATTGTAATACGATTTGTGCTTCTTCAGCATGGCATGACTAGCAGACGCCAAAAAAGCGCTTTCATTTTTGTTGTTAAATGTCTTTTTTGAAAAACTAGTCCTCCTGTTTTTAAAACCCTGTGGACGCCCATGAATTTTCTCAAAATTTGAAATGTATGAATCAATGGTGGAAGTTCCATCCATAAACTCTCGATTTATGCCAATTTTGTCAAAATCGGTCTATAAACAACGGAGTTAAAAGAAGTCGAAAACTATCCCGCATTTTGACTTTTTGCCCTCTGTATCCCCCCTTTCAAAATGTTGAAAACTTCTTTTTATAAAAACGTAGTTTACGTCATGGCATATTGATTGCCGTTTGTTGCGATGAAATCGGACGAGGAGATCTGAGGGGACCGAATCCGTCCTCCCCCTCTGCCGGGAATCAGCCATACCATCTAGCCCTCCGGGAATATGGTTAATACCATAACCTTTATGTTTGCGGGCTTTGACCCCACTAGCCATAGCTTCCCGGCGTACAGAAGCTCAGAACACCTGAGACTGGAGAACAAACGCGAGTTTTATTACTCTGCGTTGACATAAAACAGTATGAATATTGTTTTCACTGGCAGCCCTCAGAATGTCCTCGAAGACAGTGCTTATTCATGAGTCCAGCCAAGGCTTATTCTCCGTAAAAGTCACTGTATGACCTTCAACTGACCTTATATAGGCCATCCGGAATCGATTTCTCACATGTGTTTATAATCTATCACGGACATCATAGATTGGTCAACAGCGTGCTGCAGTCTTCTTTCAAGGCAAAAGTCCGCCATTTTAAGCACCCTCATCCGGGTACCCGTTACAAACCAGACGTGAACTCTTGACATTATCTAAACGATGGCATGGTCTAACGTTCTGGCAAGTTTCATTGCATTCGTCTTATCCATTCGAAAGAAAACAAATGATAATGTTGTGGTGCGTTTTCGTCACCAAACTCGTCAAATATGCTGAAGCATTGTTAGAAAAATTACGATTTTTGCAAGATGTACATATAAATATAATCATGAAAGTAAAAAAATGCTGTGGTTGAAAGTTGTTCAGATCAGGACACAACAAAATCTGACTACCGATTTCTCGAAGTCCGACTTTTTATTTTGACGTCACGCCCTGCTGCACATGTGATCTCATTGTCGATCCAAGGCACCAAAGTGAAACGAATAAGTGTGGTGGATGCTGCAATGCTGCAATGCAATACTGGCCTGCAGGGCCGATCATGCAAACCCACTAGGGTGGCTCTCAAAGCTATGGACGAATTGTGATGAAGACTTTCAGAGTGCTTGCTCTTTAACTGACGCGTGTTTGAGAGGAAACCGTGTGTGCAAAGTGTGGCCTTGATCTAACACTTTTAACCACTGTTACACGGTGGATGAATGTCCGTGGTTCGTACGGTGTGAGGCGCAAAACGGCTGGCCAGATGCTATTTTGATACTCGTGAAATTTTTGGCAGGATTTTCTGCGTTTCGAGCCCATCCAAGCCAAAATGGCTATTCTATTCCCCAACAAGGACTCCACTCTCTATGGAGTTGTGATTCTTGGGAGATTCGGTCATGGGTGAGGTCAAAGTCTAAAAGGGCTCCAGATATGCATATTGTTTTGCAATGTATTGTGAAGCCAATGCATTTGCAATGAAATAGTCGGAAAGGCAAGAAATGGCATCATTTTTATCGATACGGTCCTTGAATTACATTTCACCATCTTTCATTGGGCTCCTTTGCTTCGGCTGAGGTTTTTAATCCTCAGCTTTCCGTTAGTGGATGCTTCCAGCTGTAGGTACCGGGTTCGAGTCCCGCTCAGAACTAGCAGAAGTTTGGTTCTCCCGAGCATTGCTGGTGACGAGCTCTGACGCACCGTGCTGCATTGCAGTCGAACGGACGGAAGCGTCCCTTCAAGGTGTGGGACCATCGGAGGTACACCAAAAAAGGACTGGTGGCAGCGAATCTGGCCGAACTGATAGCAAAAGGTGAGAGTGTCAAACGCATTTCTAGTCAGAGTAAAGGCTGTTAAAAGTTTATCATAATCGCTTGCATAAACCAGTGCACCTTTAAAACGTTCTGCGGTCTGCTGTTGGTGTTATGACGCACAATTATTTTAATGTCTCCATGCCTCAACTGAACGATGAAAACCCCTTCTGAACACCATTTTGGTGGGGGAGATGGCAGTCCGGTACTCTGTACTTATCATTGCCGTGACAGCCCGTTATACAAATACAAATACAAATATGGATAATGTACCGGGTCGATCGGGAACGATCAGGCCCCCCAGCCGAGTTCTTCCTGCTATCGCTGATGTCGACCAGACGATCACCGGCCGGCCCAGCGTGCTGGGCTCGCCACGAGCCGGGATCACGCGACCGCGGCTCATGTCGCCGTCGCGTGATCCCATCTCCATCTACGAGAGGTGCCCGAGACCGCTGGCTGACCTATCGGTTGTGAGGCTGATCACGCCCGTCACTCACTGCGGCAGCGTGCCGCGTCTCGACGCCAGCACGGCGATCAGGAGAGCGCTGCCAGCCGACGGTCGGCTCCGGTGCCCGACCACTCCCAGCGAGTACTGGTCGTCCGAGCACACAACCGCGCCGTCTGGACAAGCTCCTTACGGGATCCTCTGCCAATACCGACATTAACCGTCCCCCGACTGGGGGGTGGTTGGCCTCCCCTGAGGTTTTTCCAGAACTGCGAGAGAACGAACGCACACAGCGCCACAAAACTCCGTGTACCTTTTGCATGATCATTTTTGCACCTTGTGTCAAAGTTTTGACATCAGGTCAAGTTAGGTGTCTGACCTAAGTCAGGTCAAGCGAAGCTATGTCCAAAAAAGTTTAACGCCCTATAACCATTTTGGGAAACATGATATCACAATATTATTTTCAGAGATTGGAGATCCTGACAGATGCAACAAATCTGCTATCTCAGATTTTTCGGGATTTTCCGGGTCATTAACCTAACTCCAAGAGCATTTTTAAGACATGTCATCGTTTTTTTTTTTCGGAAACTGACGGAATTTTTGATAACATTTTCAGTGTGGGGTGATGAAGAGATCTAGCTGCCGTCAATGGGCAAAGTATCAATGATTTCCAGTCATTGACCTGAGGTCAGGTCACGAATAACTGTTATGAGCCAAAATGTACCGTCGTCAAAATCAGAGACAAATTATCAGAACAGGTGGAAAATGGCAGAATTGGCTCGCACAGTTGCAGGTAATACCAGGGAGCTAAAAAAAAACTCGAAAAATTGCATATTTTGGAAATAATCAGACTCTCGCGAATAAAGCTTCACCAGTTGTGTAGATTGAAAACTACTGAATTTTCCCCTGATTTAAGCATGAGAAACCATTACAAAAACCACTAGGATCAATAAAGTTTACATGGATATGCTTATGTCACGAAGATATAGAAACGCTAAAATTAGTTCCCGTTAATTTCGTTGTCTACGGCTAAGGCACCCGCCGGCAGCCGGCGAGAAAATTGCCTTGTCTTTAACTCAACGTTTCGGCGCACATATTGAACGAGTCAGAGAAATTAGACGTGAATCGGCATCTGCGGACCTTTATTTATGCGTTGGTGCCTTTACCTAGACGTTATAAGTCACAGCCCTCGAGATCCAGGCCGTTTCTCGGTCTGACGCAGGCGGCTATGAGAAAACATACATAGGGCGTAAATGGCTTACGTATTATGCAAAGCTAAAAATGAGTTTTGAACTCTACTTTTCACGAGCTTACCAACGGTGTTTTTTTTTTTTTTTATCGAGCGACCAACCGTTCGTGAGTTAGAGGGGGCGGCCAGTCGCTTCCCCCCCCGCCCCCCAGTCGAGCGTTGACGACGCCGGCCACGAGTCGGCAGCGAGTTATAGGGATTATAAAGGTGTTTCGCACGTTTGTCATCCCGATAATCTGGACTAAAACTCTTAAACGTCATACCTTTTTTGTGGGGGACCCAATGCAGTGAATTATTAATTGCGAGTCTTCTTTTCACTCAGCTGTATGCTTATGGCGCGAATCTACCTCAGTAGTAACAACTCAGGAGAACATTGCAGGCCACGTGAGCGACCAATGCAAAAGTGCACTGAAGTAGGCCACGTTCCGACTCTGTACCCTCCGACTGGTGCCGGCAGGTCGAGAGAAGCTCCAGTATGACGTCACCGGGGGCGTGTCGGCCGTGCTCGAATCGGACGGCACTACGGTCGACGATGCCGAGTACTTCGCCCTGCTTCCAGACAATACAGTCTTCCTTCTGCTGCGGGAATCGGACCGCTGGCTGCCGCCCGGCGTCGACGTCCTCAGAGCAGGTCTCCTCTCAGTTTCATGTTCGCACGAAGCACGTCCTCAGAGCAAGTGTCCTCCTTCATGTCCGCATGGAGCACGTCCTCAAAGCAGGTGTCCTCCTTCATTCCCGCACGTTCTCAGAGCAGGTGTCCTCGGAGGACGTGTCTTGTTTCATGGTCGCACGGAACACTGTTTTGTGTCATATAGATGTTTTATTTACCAGTGCCAAAAATTGGTGCTCACCTAACCTGTATGCAACACCAGCAATGTTACACCTGAAATGTAAAATGGTATTGAGCAAGTGTTACATGTTACATGGTACTTTTGCTGTTCTTGTCATTCATTGTGGCTTCATTGTGTTCTTTCAGTGTCTCACTTTATCATGTGCTCAACAAAAATATCGCGTGCTTGAAGATGAAGATCCATACCCTCATAGGCCCTTCCACGCTGCCACCAGACCAGGAGGCTGTCACAGAAAACATGAACATCATCGTCTTTGTTAAATGATCTTACTTTCTTCAGAGTCATGGAAGTCGGACTGAAATGCACGTCGGGCCAGTTACAAACAAATCTCGTCTGACGGTACGCCGCCGTCTGCCGGCAGCTCTGACCTGCATACCGCGCATAGTCTGCCAGACTATGCACGCGCTGGACCTGCGGGACGAAGCGCCCTCCTGGAAGATTGCCGACAACCGCGGCCAGGTGACCGTGCAGCTGCACTGGGACGCGGGGCGCGGCGGCGGGTCGGCGGAGCGTGCTCACCTGGTGGTGCGCGGCGTCGGCGAGACCCCGAGTGAGCCGCCGGCCGCTCCTCCGCCCGTGCCGCCGCACGGCGCGCCGCCACCCTACGGCTGGGCCCGACTGACGCGCCAGGGCAGCTCCCTCGAGTCGGCCACCGTGCACGTGCACACCGCCGAGTGCGGCGTGCACCACCCTCACGCTCACCACCACCCGGCACGTGGCTCGTCCGGCGACCAGTGCGATTTCCACTGCTGCGCGCTTCACCAAGGAGGCGCCACCGTGGCCACCACCAAGTCGGCAGCCACGTCTCCTATTCAGGAGGCGCTGCCGGTCACCGGCCGCCGGCAACCATCGCACGTGCGCTTCGACGAAGTGACGCGCGCCGAGTCGGCGGAGGCGACAAGGGCAGCCCAAGGTCCGGCGGCAGAAGAGAGCTCCGAGTCCGAGGGCGATAACACCGTCAATGAGGAGGGAACCAGCCAGAAGTTACTGTTGCTGGTTGACCAGCTAAGTGTGGAACGGACGCGCTACCTCAGCATCAAGGACATCGGCATCATCCTGGAGCGGCTCAGCTCCAAGATCTTGGACGTGGAGCGCATGGAGCGTGAGAAGGAAGGCGACGACTGCCACAACTGGACGCTCAAGGCCACCATCCGCGGCGACGTGCTGCGAGACATCGGCGTCGTCTACCACGGCCACTACCACAGCATTAGCGAACACCCGCGGTACGCGCGGCGTCCCGAACCTCCGCCGCCGCCGTCGCCGCCGCCGGCACCGGCACCGGCATCGGCACCGGCCCAGCCGCCCACAGGCGCACAATGAGGCTGGCGGCCGCCGGACGACCCTGAGCAGAGCACGTACGTGCCGGCAGAAACGGTCGCCAGGTGGCGCGACCGGCTGCTGGAGGAGCGGCCGCAGGCGCAGCCGAGTGCGGCCGGTGTGCTGCTGGAGCGAGCGGCCGGGCCGCCGGACGCCGGTCGGCCGCGGCCGCCGCGCCCGCCCTGCTGCGCCTGCTGCCTGCCCGACGACCAGTCTCTGTGACCGGGAGCTCGCCGGCGGCCGACTGCTCACTGGCGGCGGGGGCCGTCACCGCAGACAGCAGAAACGCCTCACTCGGCATCACTGAAGGTCGCCATCAATGAAACAGCAGCATAATTATAGCATTGATTGCGGCTCTCTCTTGTCGCAGGTGACATAACTCACACTTTGTCGCTGTGGTTTACATGGGGCCGTTATTGCAGTGCTAGCTGATGTGCGTCGTTAGTGGTGACAATTCGGACAGCCCTCTTTGATGAAAAACTCCTTTTGCTTCGGACGAACAAAACGCGTCATTTCTGGCGCCCGGAATTTTTGTCAAAAAAATCATTGCCGTCAAATGCCCGTCGACACCGCCGCCAGTGTCGCTGCCCCTGCTCTCCCTTACCCCTTCCCAAGCGCACAGTGTCAATAGGACCAGCTCATCGGTTCAGTCCGGACTTTTTGAGCCAGTTGACGAGGCCACGTTTGAGCCCGTTTTTGACGTTGAATATTTTTTAGGGGCGATAGTTGAACGTGTCCGTTTGCGAAAGCGATAGATACAAGCTGCTATTTGCGCAGCTTTTTCGTAGTCTATATTGCCAGTATCGTTAAAGGAACGATGCTCCCCAGGCTCAATAACAGTTGTGTTTCTTGACAAGCCTGCTGGAAATGCTTACTCTGCATGCATCTGTGCCCAAGGCTGTGTGCCGTGAGCTGCTTAGATGGCTGATCAAGATTCGGAAATATTTTCGGCATGTGATACGAAAAGACGTCGCTTGATCTGCTGTCGAGTTTGAGAACTAGAAAATCAATCACATCAAACGCCTGCATGAGCAAATAAGACTGGCTGTCAGCATTCAGGATGTCGGAATCCGCTAAGGTATGGTTTACTGCATGCAAGTTGTTTTGATTGTTCGTTGACGTCATTACATTTGCGCGACACGCAAGCTGGCTTTAAACTTACGTAACTTTATTATTTTGTATCCAGGCGCTGCCATTTTCACTCCAGAAATTATTTTTGGTAAAGTAAAAATGTTATTCGCAGCAATTTTTGCGTTCCCTGCCTGCGTTTCACAGTTAATATCTTTTTACACGGGCGGAATTTCAGCTTAGTCCGTTGCGGGCTCGACCGACGCTGACGCGACAGAGGAGCTAAATGAAGTCCCCCAAAATTGATAAGGTTAACACCAGGGGTGTTGTTTTGTATTATTTTGAGAGAGTCCTGGCCCATTCATTGTTGGGCCTCCCAACGTTGGTTTGGACCCCCAATATCTTCAGCCGGTCTTCAAGGGAAATGCGTAATAATAACGAAAAGTACGGTGGCAATAGATAAGATATAGACAGAAAGTAAAGAATACAGTTCAAAGGGATGCCTCTGTCTTTCTGTCTTCTATGTGTATATATGTCCATATCCCTTGGGATAAATGCAATTTCTCATTTGATAAATAGCGAAAAAAAACTTATAAGTTCCCGCTGGTCAAAATAAAGTCGGCTAAATCCGTTGAGAAACTGACATTTGGGGGAAGGTTAGGTTATCGGACCCTCGGCTCGCCCCCCCCCCCCAGTCATTTACAGAAATAAACGCATCTGGCCTCGATCAAGCTCAGGCAGTCGCTGCTGAATATTAGCCCGCTGCAGAATAGACCGAAACCTTGAAAAACTCCAGGTTTTCAATAGATTCCTTTGTGGACTCGGCAGGCGGTGTGGCGACTGCCCTAGTATTACAACCTTTGCTGCCACGATGGGTGAAAAACATGGGCGGCGCCATCGTGGGGTAGGTGGAGTACCTGTGCCCTCAGTCATTTGCTTGTGGGGTACCGCCTGTACCCAGCATAATCGTAACTCGTGGGATGAAGTACTGTGGTGAAGCATACTAATGGCTCTAAGATTTTTGGGACGAGAGGGAAATTGGTAGTTTTTTGCATGTGGGGCCATTTTGGAAGCTTAGTCATTTTAACTAGACAGGCGATTTAACTAGACGATTCAGTTATCAGACCGACTCTTACAGACGTCTGAAATCCGGTACATATTATAGCAAAATCGTATGGCTTTTTTATATCCTCATATCATATGATATTTACATCATCATATCATAGACTAATTTTGCATCATTTTGCCGGTAAAATTTAACTTCGGATATATTGTGATAAAGTTCGCATGTTTTGCTTTCACGAATGAGTTCCTGGAAATTTGGCTGCTGCTCGGAGTAACAGGCAAATTCCAAAATGTTGCGATAATACGTAGTGGCGAGCAAAGAAACCGATGTTTTTTTTTGTAAAACGAAGAATTCTCGGTAGTGTGAATGCCAGTTTTACCATTATTTCTGTCAGATAAACAATACGTTTTGTTTTACAAGACCATAAACCGCAGCATGGAATAGCCCAAAGGCCGAGAAGAAATCCATTTTTTTAGGAGGGAGGGGTCCTTTCAAGAGGTCATCGTCTAGACTGCGTGCACGGAGTCAATAATCCGTGACGCCGCCACTGACGAAGAAGGGTAGTAATGTAAGTAATTTATTTGCTTTTCGTCATATCATCCCAACATTTAAATATGCTCTATGGAGTGGAAATGGATGTTTGACGCTGAAGCCACACCCGTGGTCAAGTCTGTTTCTGGAATCCTGTGGGCAGTACTGATTGGGCTTTGGAAAACATTTGATTCGGGATGGTATGAAGTTTTTCGCCATGATGAGAAAATATCAAGCGTGATCTATTTCAATTCTAAGGCATCCCACCAGGGAGACAAATCCTCCATCCCCTTACCAGTAGGTGAGAACAGCCTCTTTGACAGAGACGCAGCCAAAAAGAAAATGCGGGCTCGGGGGGCCCGGGCCCCCCTAAGGCCCGCGTTTTTTTGCAATTATCATTGCACATCGTCTTCCCGACAGGCGGTTTTCGTATTCAGTTTTTCTTATTCAGTTCACATTGGGCTCCCCCTTAAGGAAATCCTGGCAGCGCCCCTGCTCTTTGACACCGTAAGACCAATGCCATGGGTTGGAGACATCTGGCATATAGATCAGGCATATTATGAACGGAGCTAAATCGTGTCAAACTTGTAAATCTAGCTATTCAAAGCAGAAACAAACAAGCAAAACTTCCCGGTGTGAGCATCTGAACGTAATCAGCTGAATGCACTTTTGGTCGAGTTGGTCAAGCTGTGACGCCATGGAAATTTAGCTGGCGTCATTTTGTGCCACCGTCGAGTGCGCGGCGGTCGAATGTGTGACGGACTTCCGCTCCTGAAAGCTGAATTTTGTGGTGAAAGGTGATGGTGTTCAGTCAGTTGCTTCTCACGGTCTGAAACATTATAGGTAGTTGTGCGATGCGTTTCGTTTGTTCATTCTTTGCAGGAGCTACGCTGATGTTTTATGCGAATGTCCTTTGGAGCGCTTGGTGGTTAAAATGGCTCAGTAATTCCTTAGGCAACGGCATAGAACGGGTTATAATGCTACCTGTCGTTATTAGTAGACGCGTGGTAAGAGCCGGTAAGCGGTGTTTGTCAATTGTTTTGCAGGAAAAGCGCCTGAACTTTGTACACATTGGGGTGTGAGACGTGGCACGGCACAAAGCTTTGTCGGATGATGTTATTGAGGAATCGGCTGATGCGTCGCATTCGGCTCTTTCGACGACTTGTCCCCAGAATCGCAGGCTAACATGCACGTTAGTTATCGGTGCCGTGGAACGGTTTATGCGTGGTATCGATGCCAGCTGCGTGCACACTGCTAAGTGGCAGTTAAAGTGAGCAGCCCTGACACGCTGCAGGGAAGTGTTGGGCCAGACTCTTGCTAGCTTTTAGATGTGCGACTTCGGAGCTTTAAGATGACGGCGTCAGCCGGCGGCTCATGTTTGATGTTGTCCAGTTATTTGGGTTAGTGGAGGCCAAATTTGGCCACTGTCTGGGTATGACTGGGAAGTAGCTGTTAGCCGGGATTAGCTTCGCGCTGTCGATTGTTCATGTTGGGAGATGCTCTGCGTTTTACATTTTTACTTGAATGTGTGAAGCCGGTTTAGACGCGGAGCACAAATATTGCATTGTCTTTTTCACGCGCGGTTGGGTGTTGATTTTGCGCGCTGTGCTTTCTTTGGACGAAGGTCCTGCTCATTGTGTGTCCTAGGTCCACTGTGCAACGGAGGGCCGAACATTGGCGGCTGGGGTCAAAACCAGAGCTGTATTTATTGGAGATCAGTTAGAATGATCATAACGTAAGCGAATTCATCACACAAATATCCATACAGTGGACAGTCCAATGTGCTTCAGTAACAACCAGAAGCTTATACGTGACGATCTAATGGACTAATTGGTCACTTAATCATACTCGCTAATTTCTAAGGAGCGCTCGGGGCTTACTACTGTTTTTAGTTTCCAGATAACCCCTGGCGACGTGATGTACCTGCCTTGTCAAAGGTTTCTCGTTTGATCAACTTCGAAATTCACCATGCTGTTTACGTGCCATGCTGCCTAAGACAATGACCGTTTGTGTAAAGGACCCCGGCTGCACCTCTTCGCGTTCTGCCTGGTTGCGTCCCTGCTCATCTCCACAGAGCCTGTGCCGGGCCGATCTGCGGCCAAAGCCCGCTCGCCGGGCGCCGCGTTCGGGCCACGCTCAAACGGCGCGGGTTTGCCGCCGCCGGCCACCGCGTGTCGCCAGAGCTGGTGCGAGTGGGCCGGGCCCCTGTCTCCGGCGCTGGCAGCCGCCTAGAGGGCGCCAACCGGACGGCCGGCAGTCGCGGGCCGCGACCTCGCGCTGCTAGGCCCCAGCGTTTGCGGGTATGGTCTCGATCCAGGACACCGGCTGTCGGCGTTTCGTGTCCGGCGTGCAGTCGGTGTTTTGGGGACCGTTTTTACACAGGTTGTGATCATCACAAGCTGTGACGTGCCACACGCTGCAATCACCGCTCGTTCCGTGCCATCAGTTGTGATCGCAAAAATATGTGACAATCACTGCCACGTTATACAGACATACCGGTCGACCCGCGGCCACACTGAAACGCATACCACTGTCGACGTACACGAGCGTGTTTCCGTGAGCGTGCGTACGAGAATTGTGCTTCGTTGAGGCGCGGACCGTTCTGGCGGAAGCTACAACCAGCGTTGTCACCTGTTCCCAGCTGATCAACTGTTCGATCTTGGAACAGGTCAGAGACAGCACAAGTTTGTTGCGCCCCATGCGTGGCTGTTTTTTCAGGCATTTGGACAGCCAGAATGCCCCATATTGATGGCTGACATGTGTTCTTGAAGCACTAAAACTTGTTGAGAAAACGTTGTCCACATTCATAAAATCGTCCTCCTCGCCTATTTTGCCTGTTTTTATATCTCTGGGCTTTCCTTTCATTTTCTGGGGCCTCGTTTACTCAGATGGAGCGAGGTGCCCACCAATGCCATTTTTGTTAGTCCAAACATGGTCTCGATGATGAAATGAGTCACTGAAACCTATTGCGACCTTGCTGCATTGGACAGTAGCTGACAGGCTGAGCGGAGGACGTATTGTTGATGTTTTGCTCCAAGCACGTCCAACGAGTCCGCTGGATTTCATTCATCAAAGCAAAGTTGTATTCGTGACATCTGTGAAACATTGCTGGTTAAAATACACGTATTGAGGTATATACTGTATTCCAACAGCGTCAATTCATAAGACGGATCAGGGATGAGACATTGCACTTGATCGAGATTACGTATGCAGCAGCCGGTAGGGCAGGCAAGGCAGCGGCCTCACGAAGTTGGTGTACAGAAAAGGGGGCAAAGAGATTAACTTTCCCTCCCTTAGACCCAGGTAGTCCATGCTGGAAAGGTCCTGAATACCAAGTTGAAATGATGAGGAAATATGTAACTAAACGGAATGTTGACATTTTTAGGAGAGCTGGTCCTCATCAGGCCTCGTGCCCAATCCAGTAAACTGTGGCGCATAATTGCAATCTGATAGTCTTGCAATATTGCAATAATTTTGCAAGTTTCGAACCAAGATGTTGTTTGGTCGATTGGAGCCTCGCGAGCTCGCTGGCGGTGTCCGTTTGGCGCTCCGGCTGACCGTAGCGGAGATAATG
The DNA here is from genome assembly GCA_030062745.1 of Capitulum mitella. Lineage (NCBI taxonomy): Eukaryota > Metazoa > Arthropoda > Thecostraca > Pollicipedomorpha > Pollicipedidae > Capitulum > Capitulum mitella. The sequence continues at coordinate 1,530,885 of CP099844.1, forward strand.
GACCTTGAAACACTGTGCAACATTCTGCAACATTGTGTGAAGTGGGCCAAATCGATGCCTGTGGTCGCCAGAACACGCCTTAATCTGTGCCAGGGCGCCGCGGGCCTCCGAACGTGTCACCAGCCGGACACAGCTGTAGCCGCCCACCGTCGTCGCCGTGGAACCGTCGCTTGACGTGGACGGGGGCGCCTGCGCACAAACGGGCTGCATTTTACGATCACTGCCATCAACAGAACAATTACAGGATGAGGCAGGTCAAATCTGGACAGCGTATAGTCGGTTACCTTGTTACGTCGTGGATTTGTATCATGAAGATGAGCGGCAAGATCTGGGCGTGGAAGAGGACTGACGGACGGTTCCCTGCATCACGCTCAGACTCACGGTCATTTGGTGGCCAGACAGAAATGAAATCGGATAAACGTCCATCCCACGGGTAGAATATGTGAAATTCTGGTTGACTGACGTTGTTTCTATGACGTGACTAATTTCTCCCTTCGAGGCCAGCTGTTTCTGCTGATTCCTGCGGGCACCCGTATGCGTCCACTGGCTTCTTATCCCAGCCACCCTGTCGTCTGTCGTCCCCTGTCGTACCCCCCCCCCCTCCCGTCAGTTGTCTAATTGATAACATGTAACGGGCCTACTTTTTCCCTGCCAGTGGTGCAGGATCATCAGAAACACCGTAAAGCCTCCAGGTTGGGTGAATGCCCTTTCCCTCAAATAACACGGTCATAGAAACTCTGCCTATAACTCACACGGGCTCGGGACCCCTTGGGCCCGAAAGTCCACACCGCATCCCTTTCCCATCCCCGCCCCTAGGTTAGCCCCGGATGAATGCCAGAGGTGTCCCAGACGCAGCAGCGTAAGCCGCACGGCTCAGGGATTTCACACATCACCGATACTGTCGGTGCGGTCAGTCTCCCTGTCGGCGCCGACCTGGGATTGGGCCCCTTCTTGCAACGCCCGCCGGCTCTCTTTTCCATTGATGGCGGGATGCGAGCTTCAAATGGTGGCCCCCCAGTGAGGCAGATGTTTGTAATACTACATCTGATCTCAATTGTGCTTGCGACATATCTGATCTCGTAATTGTGCTTGCGACATATCAGGTAAGTTTTCCTCTTGTAGAGGGGTACCGCATACAGTTCTTCAGCCTCGATGTTGCCGTCCATTCTCAACCGGTGTTTGTTTTTTAGTTACTCAGTACGGACCCGCCGTCCTGCAGCCTAAACCTTTGTGGACGCGGGTGGCGACAAAACTCATCTTCCATTGGCGATGTTCGCCGCTCCGGGAGGTGGACAGCGCAGTTCCGTCCACTGACGGCAGTTCACGCGCAAGACCTGATGTGACCGACCATCAGGTGGCATATCAGAGACCTTTCCGGAGACCTGGCCTCGGCCTCCCGGGTCTAGGCTGCGTGACCCGGTAAACCCCTGGGCCTCAGTCCGTCAGCCTGCACATACAACGATGGCGGCGACAGAATCTTAACCGCCGGTGGTGCTTCTCACCTACCGGCGAGTGAACGGTATCGTTCCGTCACTGACCGCAGGTCATGGGACTGGCCAAGCGGCGTGATACTGCAAACCCAAGGCCCACAATCAAGCCAGCTCATACGACGATGGCGACGATAAAACCTCCAGGTATGATCGTCACCAACCCGGCGAGTAGACAGCGTCCCGTCCACAGCCCACAGGTCACGCACCCGACCTCATCTTGGTGACAGGGCATGGCCGGGACAGCTGCTGGCGGCCTGGCCTCGGTCGCCGTGTCCCGGCTGCGTGACGCTGCATCCCCGTAGGCCCCAGTGTTGCCGACGGGTGGCGATAACCTCCGGAAATGTTCCACAGCAACTGGGCGAGTGAGCAGCTGACCACCATTCATTGACCGCAGACCGCGCGCTTGACCCAGCGGCGGGTTCTGCAAACCTCTAGCCCAAAGTCCAACCGTGCCCACGAGACTGTGAGATGGCGTTGGGTTCTTCATTGCCGGAGGGTGGGTCAGCGGTTGCCATATCAATCAACGGGCAAGCAGTGTACCTGCCTAACCCGGCATGATAGTGGTCTGCCACCCGTTGCTGCTTATTGAATGACGTTTGCGTTGTACTAGTAACATCACATTTTGCCCCAGTGCGACTCTTCCTATGGGATGACTTAATCATGCCGTTAAACATTTGACAAAAGCCAGATAATCTTATAAACGTCCAAGGTCAAAGAAAGCTGATCAGAGAAATAACAGGTGACAAAGAAAGCCATAACAAAGTTTAGATGGTAAATAATCAAAGTTTAATTCAAACTATTACTATTCAATTATACAATTCAGTAGTTCAATAATTCACTATAATGCAGTTATATAATTTAATCCGTCAAAGTTTAAATGATAAAGCTATTCTATTTGTGACGTAAAGTACAAGATAACCAGATTCCCCCACTCCCAAGAAATTAATTTGGCTGTGAACTGGAGATTTCATCATCCCTTATCTGCGCTCAATTTTGGGCATTTGTCTCATCATTTGGCCGAGAACAGGGCCGCCTGAGCGGAGCGCCTGTCCTCTGAAACACCCACGTTGAGGTGACGTGTCCATCGGCTTATCTCCGAGCGATTCTCGTGGTACGGCGGTGCGGCCGACGCATCGTACCGAACCATGAGCGGAGAAATAACAGTTCGATTCGCGCACATTGGTCCAACCAAAGTACCGTGCAAGGTCGGTTGCGATGCGCGATCAGTCGCATTCTAAACGTTTCTTCGGCGACGGCTCAACATTCATTCACTTCAGACCGGCCGCACCTGCCGACCGGTGACAGGGGGCGAAGGCTATTTCAAACGGCCGGGCGGCGGTCCTCCTCCACCCTTCGGCGCGGTGGACCCGATGGATGGTCATTATCGGGCCGGCCGGTCTGTCACGTAGGCGCACGCCGGCGACCTTTCGGACGTCTGGGGTGTATTCGCAGCGCGCGGGGAGTATTCTGTTCTGCGTGACGTCACGTGGAATCTTTCCCGGACCTGTTCGCAGCGCGCCAGATTTTTTTTGGGTTTACAGTTGTGTTAAGCTGATGACAATAACTGCGCATGTAAGACACCACCGTGTCTGTCAACTTATTCCGGACAACGGGCATCGTGAATCAGCAGTGAATCGCTTACGAACCTGCTGCATTTCACGAGTTCAGATAGACGAAGAGCTCATAGATCACACTGTTCAGCTGCATCTACTGGCTGCCGGGTGAGGTAATATTATAATCTGTGTCCTCTGCGGTTCCTGTCTTCCATGACAGGTCCCTTCAGACATTGGCAACGTCGCCCTCGCATTAATCAATTAACCCCTTAATCGCTGCCACTGCCTGATCCGCATGATTAATAGCCTTGATCTGCTCGTACTCTGCATGCGCCGTAACTCGTAACTGCTCGAACTAGGTACTGCTCGTAATGAAACCAATTTGTAAATGAACCTGTCGCGCCATTTCTGTCTAACTTTGACCAAATAACGGAAAAATATTCTGCGCGTCCGGCAAAGATTCTACGTGACGTCACGTAGAATCTTTGTCTTCCATCGTTGCCATGACTCCAAAACGCGCAGAATCTTCGGGTTATGACGTCTTGGATGACGTTGGCGACATAGGTTCTTTGTCGTCCGGGTCGCTGCGAAAACACCCCTGGTCTCGCAGCCGGCGGGGCATTTTAACCCATGGACAATAGTGGGTCGGCGGCGATCACGCCCAACTGGGGGGTTGATCGCCCCATAGTTTCATCATAGTTTCATCATAGATCGTGGGGTTGATCGCCCCATAGTTTCATTTTTGCATGTCCGGAAAAATAAACGTCGATATTGTATGACAATCTGGGCTGTATAATGGAGAACCATGAAAACGAGGACTGGAAGGCCATTAGTTGTGTGTCATTTTCATTTTTCGTATGAGGCCGGCTGGATTCATGTAAATGTAACGGTGGCGCACTTGTTTCTTTTTATGTAAAACCAACAGGTCATTGAGCGTGTCGTTCATCAGAAGAGTTTTGGAGGATAACGGCTACACGGACGTAAGCAAACAAATTCGAGTCGAGTAGGCAAGGGACATATCAAATTCGAGAGTGGTTTTCACAGTTAAACTATCTTTGGTTTATAAAGCTCGCACTCCTCCCCTTTCCCGCTTTCGCTACTTTCTTCTTTGTTGCGCTAACGTACAACTAAAATGCCTTAAAATTAGCGCTTAAGTCCTTGGCGTAATGTGATGACATTCTAGCCATTTTTCTGTGTAAACCGCGTGGACGTAAACTCTAACCAATCTCAACAAGTGAAATTCTCAGTTAAGTGTCCGTGGTTTTCCGAGACGCAGACGTTTAGCAGCTCGTATTCAGTGTTCAGTTCGTATTCAGTAAAATCACCTTGTGTGATTAGGTTCCTGTTGGTCATATGGCAGATGTACTTTGAAATATTAAACCAATAACTGTAGGTTATCAGGTCAAGGCAGGTTCTGAACGTGGCCACGTTGCTACTCTGCGTTTGAGCTAAGCCGAGTCAGATTTCAATAGGTATTTTATTGTTGCGCGTAAGTTTTTCTCAAGTTTTCATTACAACGTAAAACGGCGTTGAAGTACGATTCTGAATTTCATTTGGGCGAACAAATGACAGGCGAGGACATTTCCCGGAGCGCACTCCTGACTGGATCTGACAGACCATGTTGGTAACTGTCAGGCTAAATTTTATCTCGAAATCAGCAGCACGAGTTATGCACCTCTGAAGCATTGCAAGCATGGTTCGGTAAGGATATCAAATGCCGTTTACATTATTTGGTCGAGGCGCTCAGCTCCGCGGCGAAGTTAACCCGTCCCCGACTGGGAGGGGCATATGACCCCCCCCGAGGTTTTTCTAGTGCTGCGAGAGAACGAACAAATACGGCACCACAAAACTTCGCGTACCTTTTGCTTGATCATTTTTACACCTTCCGTCCAAATTTTGATCCCAGATCAAGTCAAGTGTCTGACCTGGGTCAGGTCAAGTGGACCTATGTCCAAAGAAGTTTAGCGCTCTGTAACTTTTTCGAAAAACAAGATAGTACAATAATAGTTTCAGGGATTAGTAATCTTGATAGATGCAACAAATTCACTATCTCAGATTTTGCGGAGTTTTCTGGGTCATTGAACTAAGGTCAAACCCATTTTTAAGACATGTCGTTGTTTTTTTCGGAAATGGGCGGAATTTTTCATAACATTTTTAGTGTGGAGCGAAGCAGACTTCTATTTACCGTCAATGGGCAAAGTATCAATGACTTCCAGTCATTGACCTGAGGTCAGGTCACGAATAACTGTAGTGAGCCAAAACGTATCACCGTCAAAATCAGTGATAAATTACTAAGAATGGGTAGAAAATGGCCGAATTAGCTCCCACAAACGTAGGTAATGCCAAGAACCTGAAAAAGTTTAAAAAATAACATATTTTGGAAATAAACAGGTTCTTGCGAATAAAGCTCCGCCAATTGTGTAGACTGGTAACTAATGAATTCTTCCCAAATTCATGCACGAGAAACCATCACAAGAACCACTAAAATCAGTAAAATTTACATGGATAGGCTTATGTCGCGAAAATAAAGGAACGTTAAAATTAGTTTCCGTTCATTTCTTACTGCGTACGGCTGCGGCGTTCGCCAACAACCGGCGTGAAAATTGCCGTGCCTTTAACGCAACGTTTCGGCGTATATATTGAACAAATCTGAGAAATTAAACGCGTATCGGCATCTGCGGACCTTTGCCTGTGCGTTGGTGCCTTTACATATGCCTTATTAGTCACACTTGAGATTCGGGCCGTTTCGTGGTCTCATGCAATCGGCTATGAGGAAACATACATAAGACGTAAATTGCTTACATATTATCCAAAACTAAAAATGAGACCAGTTTCGAGCTCTACTCGCCACAAGCTTTCCAACAGTGCATTTATTGTTATCATGCGACCAACATTTCGTGAGACCAATAGACCGATGAAACTAACACTTGCTCACACACATTCATGCTTCAACACGCCAGAATAAGGATTCACACAAAAATTCCGTTTCCCATCGTGGGATGGAGCCCAGGCTTCGTTTGCCCCTGGTGTCTTTTTGTCTCTTTCCTCTCCCCGTGAGATGGACGGCTGCCGCTACGACTGAAATTTTTACATGACCGTTTGACCAAAAGACCAGTGTGATGCCGTCAGGACATTTTGAGCGCCGTATGGCACTCAACTCACGGATGATGCTTCGGTATGGCTACATTTCGCAGCACGTTATCTAAGAAGCGCAGAGGCCTCGCAGGGTCGCACCGGGCAGAGTGCGGCAGGACAGATAACACAGCCGCTCCTTATGACTGTGGGTCTGTCCCAGGACTGTTCCTCCCGAACTCTCGCCCATGACTCTGGCCAAAGACTTCCGCGACCTGCCGCGACTTCTTCCACCCTTAGCCAAGACTTTTCACGAACTATCCGTAAACCGTTCTGAAAGAAAACCGTCCATGAACTGTCCTCAGTCCACTCTGAATCGAGATTTTCTCCTCCAGCCCTGATACTGCTCTCTGAATCTGAATCTGCTCTCTGAATCTCTCTGAATCTCCAGCCCTGAATCTGAATCTGCCGTCTCGGAGACTTCACGTGGCTTCAGCATGGCACAGTGTGACTGGTCATTTAAGTCTGCGTCAGCTTGTGACCTGTTCAGCCGACCCCCGGAAAAAGGGCTGCGTTTTTGGATCAGGCATGCGGACCCAGGCGCCGGCCTGGCGGCCTCCCATGGCTTTCTTACCCACTGACGCCGGTGAGTCCGAGTTTGACGTCCGGCCGGTCTAAATTTGGAATATTAGCCGACTGTTTTCAGAGTCACACAAAACCAGCCTCTGTGACCTCCGATCGATGCTGCCCCCTAGAAGCGAGTCGCAATTGCACCGATGCCATTCCAGTGTCGTCTCAGGAGACGAAATGTAAAACATCCTGGATTTTTGTTCGTTTGCAATAAAGAGCCAAAATGCAACCCGTTACAGGACAGACCGTCGGCCCCGCGTGGGACTCCGTTCAATCCAGACCCCAGTCTGGCAAAAATATATCAGAACCCAGTTCTGATAAGGGCTTGGTTAAGAGAAGGGAAGCTTTGTTAGACTGGCCCCTTTGGCCCCTTCTATGTTCTCAAACCAAAGAGTCTCCTGATACTTTTAAAGGGACGTCTGGGTTTTGAAAAGCGCCCCGTGTGGCTCCTAAAGGACAGCGTCCCAACATTCAGCTGAAGCTAAGGTGGCGGAAAGGGTAATCCAAGCAAAAAACGCCATATGAGTGGAAAATAAAAGCTCAGGAACAATGAAAATAGCATATTTCTTAACGATTTCAAGCGAAATTTGCCTATGCAATACAGAATGTGGATATATGCTTGCGACCTATGTATTGCGATTTATGTACACATGACTAAGAAAATCCAGGCGGCTGTGAGATGAGTTTAGTTTATCCATCAGGCTATCCAAATTTCAAGTCAGGAAAGGGGCATTTCACGTGAGATCGACCAGGGGACAACACACCATAGTCTGATATTGTAATGAAATTTTGTCTGGGGAGTAATCTGTGGCTGGATGTCGGATTCCACTTCTCAGCTCCGTCTGACGAGTGGGTTTTGCCCTAGAGGAATCTGAAGTTTTAAGATTTGGTGATTATTGGCCAAACCCATAGTGGGATAATGTATATTATTTAAGTAACCGATAACCACATTTTCAGAAACTGGATGTCGTGAATGACTCCAGTTAAAACTGTGAACAGGTGAAATGTTCTCAAGAGGATTTTGATTCGTTTTAGATCGTGAAAATTTCCATTTTTATGTTTAACACTATACATACACGTATAATTTACGGCATATTGGCTGAAAATATCCTCGTTGGGCATTTCCTCGTCCGTTACCGGTGGAAAATGACATAAAAGTTACAGGCATAAATGGTTTATGGTATGAGTGTCAACTTATCCCTTGATGCTATTATGAACAAACATTGAAATACGGGTACAAGAAACACTCGGTGTCGTTCGCGACGGAATTGACCGCAGACTGGAAAAAAATCCAAGTTTTCAGTCGATGCCGATGCAGACTGGGCAGAGGGCAGTCCAGTCCAGTCCGGTGCGGTGAGTCCAGTCGTCTTGGATGCCAAAATGGGCAAAGAAGGACGGAAATGAGAATAGTTGATATGCTTGTCACATTATCATCACTGAAATATTTCTCATTGACTAATATGACGATTATGTTTGGCACCGTAGATTGAGACAGGTGGCCATTGGTTTCGAAATTGCTGTAGACAACAAAGGTTGAGCTGTTGGCAACTTCTGACTCAGTATGGCATTAAATGTTTTCAACGGCATGCGGACATGGCTGACGTAGCTTTCTGGGTCGTTTCTTAGCTCTCACACCAAGGAGGCCAATTTTCCATACTCTTCCCGGCGGCCTACAACGGTGTCTTTGACTCTGCTGATGTGTTTGGACACACTCGCTAGGTTTTTCAGAATACCGAGAAAATGGCAGCGCTTGGTGCTGCCAGATTTTCATTACCTTTTTCGGATCTGTTGCTCGCATTTGGGACAAATGTTAATTTTGAGTTTGGTCAGATTAATACCAAAGTCTGGTAAAAGGACCCATGTTAAAAATAGTTTAGATTGCCATAACATTGACAAATCAGAGATATTAGGTTGTGTTTTGGTACATGGCCTTATACTGCTAATGGCCTTAAGACTTTCCTCTTGGTATTTCTCGAAAAGGTAAGGTCAAGTTAGGTCAAAAAGTTGGGTCAACCCGAATCATCTGGAATCAGTAAGGAAAAGTTTAACCATTTTCGACAAATTCTGTTTCCTTTATTTTTGATGACTAAAAAAATGCATTTGGGGAGTAGAGAGATAAAGCGCAATATCATAAGCACACGTCACAAAAGATGGTTAACCTCAGTCAATGTACCGGAAGTCAGGCCTAGACCAAAGCTGTTTTCCATTTTTTCATCTCGCTTCTGAATTAACTGCAAGCAGTTTTGGACAACATTTTCTAGTTTCATGACATGAATTGCTTTTTCACCCCGAATAGCCCTCATGTGTACTATTCATCGCACTCTGGGGGGTCCAGATCACTTGATGTCATTGAAGGTCATCTCTATTTAAGGATCTATTTGAACCTAAAAACTTTGACTAGGAAGTTGGAAAGACACGTAAAATGTTCTTTATTTAATATTTTGGCATATTTTGGTATATGAATATACAAGTTAGGGGGGTTGCGGTGTACGTTTCAAGCCCCGCCCGTTACAAAGGTTATGTGTCAAATACAGCGCCGTGGTGTCTTCTTGCAAATGATTTTTATAATCATGCTTTGTGGAAAAGGAAGTCAGTATGCTGCTTGTCTCCTTCTCTGCTAGTACGGCTGGGCTGACAGGGGCTGATATGATACGATATGACACGACTGGGCTGAAAAGACGTCCCCCCCCCTTGACTGGGCCTATGCAATCGACAGTCTACAAATCTCGCACTTCAGAACAGAAGTCAGAACGATTCTGGGGGATGTAATCAGTTGAACGCCGCTGGCTGACTGCGTCTGCGGTCGAGTCCATCGAGGTGTCACGTCATGGGAACCTGGATGAAGTCCTTCCTTTAAACTGAGCCTTAACGCTTTACTGCCCTCGACACGCATTTCCCTGTGGGGTATAATGTGGGCCAAGGCCATGCGGCACGGCCATCTGTCGTGGGCAAAAACATAACTACATCTTCGAAGAGACCGACAGATGACATTAAATATAGTGAGATTACGGACTTCGTGGCATAAACATGAAAGAAAACAATGACCTTGGGTGTTCAGACGTGCTTTTGACGGTCCTCCATGCTACTCTTTGCCGGTCCAGGTCGGAAATTCTCGGGCAGGTAGGTTTTCAATGAAAGAATCACGAATTTGGAGTGCAATTTGAACATTACTGAACAACAACATTAAAAACCAAAATGGGGAACTTTCTCAGTTTAAAGAAAATCAAATTATTTTGAGGATTTTTACCTATGAAAGATTTCAGTGACCACACTCTCAAAATTTGACCTTGAAAATGGGTTTGAAGGTCAAATAAGAAACAAGACCTTTTGAAAATACCAATAGCAAAAAGATACATTATTTTGTTCCCATCACAACGATACCTAGCTTTGAAAATATGCTCTTTGGCTACTGGATTAATCCGCATTATTTCATCGAGAATTTGGCCGTAAATCATCACATGTCAGGATTTCAAGTTGTTCCAGCACAAAAAAACTGCTTGTCCGACTGGGTTAACCCTATTCCCGGAGGGCTAGAGGGTATGGTCGATTCCCGGCAGGGGGCGGATTCGGCCCCCCCCCCCGAGATCTCGAGAACTACTGGTCCGATTTCATCGCAACAAAAAGGCAATCGATTTGCCGTCACGTGAACTACATTTTTAAAAAAACGAAATTTTCAAAATTTTGAAATTTGTGGATACAGGGGGACAAAAATGTCAAAATGGGTGGTACTTTTTTTATAACTCCGTTGTTTATGGACCGATTTCAGTGAAACTGGCATGAATCGAGAGCCCTATCCATGATCGAGATTATGGATAGGGTTTTTACCATGGGTCCGCAAATCTGAAATTTTGAGAAAATTCATAGGCGTTCACAGGGTTTCAAAAATAGGAGGATTAATTTTCTAACAAATGAATGAACAAAAAAGGTAAAAACACTTTTTTGGCTTCTGCTAGTCATGCTATGCTAAAGAAGTACAAATCGCATTACAATGTTTGTAAAATGTTAGCATAGGCGGTGCCAGGGACATGAAAAAGGGGGAACTGTCATGGTCACACGTTCTTCAGATCAACTTGTGACCTTTGACGTTAAATGACCTCCAGTGACCTGGGGTCAGTTGGAATGATGTCGTGTGCATTCAGTGTTATCTGGAAACGTTTTTAATAACTTGAATTCACTGTATTTCAAAAATTTCATTTTATGGCTATTGCGATACAGGGTACGCGCACTGACATTTTAGGTCAAGGCCAAAGCTCCGTGACCCGACCCGATATCAAGCTGAAACTTGGTACACAAGTAGATGGCACCCTTCTACGTTATATATATATTCTGCGTTTGGTATTTGAGAAAACAGCGCCGAAATTATCGCAAAAAAAAACAAATTTTGACTTTTGACCTTGATCTGACTTTGTAAAGTGACCTCAGGTAAACAAAATTACATCTGCACATTGCCCAACTATTTAGCTATACATCCATAAAAAGTTTTAAGTTCTACCTAAAAAACTCTGTTTTTGGCAGACATTTTTCTTTTACCCTCAACATGGCCAAAAATGGCCTGAGGTGCCTCCCAAAAACGTTGCCTGGCTCCGCTCCTGAGCAAAGTAGAAATGTGAAGTTTTGTCACAGAGCGTAGAAAGAATAGCTAAGAAAAGCCGATAAGTTTCGTAAAGCTGCGTTAAAAAGCCTGGAACTGGCAAGCAAAAAACCCGAGGGGGCGGATTCAGCCCCCCCTCCTGCCGGGAATTGGGTTAAGGAGCGAAAATATAAAATCTTAGCCAAAACCTACCCACTGGACCAATTTTCATTAAAGTGTGAGACTATGGTGTGTTAATTTTGGTAGGTGGCTGGTCGATTTGTCCTGGAAAGCCCCAAAAGGGTGGTGTTCGTTTTGATCCCCGCCTTGGTGATTCGCATCCATACTTGGTGCCAGGCGTTATCTATTCGAGATGGACACGCTAGCGCCACCTATAAGCGAAAGACTTCAATAGTGACGCTCGCCATGACGAGAGCTCCATGTTGGAGTTTGCGGTAGGAAGCTGCTTCTACTTGTCGCACAATAAGTCATAGGTGGGCACTGGTCCGTTACTCCGTTACTCCGTTACTAACGGAGTTACTTTTTTGAGTAACGGAGTAACGGGCCCGTTACTTTTATTTTACTTTAACGGACTGAGTAACGGAAGTTACTTTTGTGGTCCGTTACTCCGTTACTTTTTGGTCCGTTACTCTGTTACTCCGTTACTTTTTAAACTCCTTACAGACACCGCCCGGCTTTATTTGCATCGGCACACGCCATTGGCTACTTGAATAGCCAACACCCAATAGCGTGCGGCGATACAAGCGCGGCTGGGCGCGCACTCAGCTGACAATCGCGGAGACGACTTGTTGACGATATTCGTCAGCTGATAAACGTTGACGGCAAGCTGGCGGCAATGGTTCAGTATAAAGGCCAGTTGACTTTGGTCTCTTTTGGGACAAAAGTATTGAATTGTGCGTAAGTTTGATATGACTTAAAATGATAAATTAACCAGTCGTCATTTTTCAAGCTAAAAGATATCAAAGTTATTGCCATTTATACTGGAACAGCCAGCTGACGGCGGTTTTCAATGTTGTCTCAAGTCATTCACGGATTGCTTACCACCGCCACACGGTTTCCCGCCAAGATCGCTCAAGGCTGTAGAACTCATGATTACTGCCACCATGGCCTTGGATCTGTGATGTCCATGGGGTGATGGAGTGATGATTGATTCTTGACTGGCCTGAAATTTTAACTACCTGACACTAAAATATTCCATCAAGGCGTCTTTACGCCGCCACTGGAGGTCGAAAACCTTGACTCCGAGTCCGACGGTGCCTCAGCTTCGGAGGCAGAAAACGAGCCCGGTCTGGGTCACCACATCTAGAAACGTGCTTTGAGTTTAAGAAGGAGGAGGAGAAAAACATCCTTTTTACGTGTGTCCTGTGCCGACCGAAAGAGGTTATTATCAAGGGTCGCAAGAGTAGCCTTTCAAACCTAAAGGCACATATCAAGAAGAAGGATTATTTACGGTATTTCCAGGTGAGAACAGAATGTGCACAATAAGTTGTCAGTAGTGAAGCATAATTATGAAGCTTGTCGACTATTGCTTAGATTATTTGCCTTAACCATATTCTCTGCAGGCAGTGAGATTCACACAGGGACGGTGGATTGCATTTTCGGCTGGGGGGCAAGCTCTGTCGGATCAACAGCCGACCTCATTTGGGTTACCTTCTTCCCCCATCCCGAAAAAACAACTGAACTTCGTTCTTTTTGCTATCGCCCAATTTTTCTTTAAATAAGCAAACCTTTTTTCCAGGTTTTGGCGCTAGTGCATACTTGTGTTCTCCAACATGCGTTGATTTTTCTGTTCAGGTCTGTACCCATTGACATTTTTCAGGTCTTTGACTTTGGGCATCCATCTTCAAAATGACGAATGATGCAAACTTCTGCTTGTTATTATGTTTGCGTTTACATCACGAATTCAACATTTCTATGAAATACATTTGTAAACGTTTAAAAGGCAGTTTCCTCCCACAACATAAATTATAACTCGACGCTTAGTAACAAAGCTCGTACAGACTATCATAAGAGAACGAAATCACAATCTCAAGCACTTGCCAAAGCAGCTTTGCCTGTCCCCCACACACACATTACGTAACAATGCCAGCGCCAAATCTTTCATATAATGGATGAGGGGCGTAGCCAGGATTCCGCCCACGGGGGAGGGCAAATCGGATCAAGGGGACCCTCGAAACCAATGGGAGCCCTCGCCAAGGGCGGATCCAAGATTTCGCTAAGGCGGGGGAGGCAAATGGTCAGCGCGGGACCCCCATTTTTTGCCCTCCAGATATGGAAAATGACGTAATTCTGCTTTTTACGATATCAGGTGACCAAGAAATTCAAACGCGTCATCTTATTTGAGAAAATTCTGCGTTTTATTTCCGAACACAGTGCCCGAAATATGACAAAAAGGGCGAGATTTTAGGCGGCTCCATCCCTCCCTTCATTTCAAATGTCGTGTCTGTATCTGGTTTAGGAGCCCGTCAGTCCCCCCCCCCCATCCCGTAGCCTCTGGATTTTTTTAGTTTAGCTTAGTTTAGTCTAGTTTAGTTCAGTTTAGGTCAGCTTAGTTTAGGTTCCCTCTTGCAAATACAGGGCACTTTTGGTGGTCTCGGGGAGTCTGCCGTGCCAGGATCCTCTAGTAGTCTCAGGTTCCTTTTAAAGTTTGACGTGTCCCGCGGGACGTCTCAGGCCCTTCTTTGGCAGTTCCCCATCTAGTAGTTTCAGGGACGCTTAAACCATCTCGGATTCCTTCCTGTTGTCCCTGAGACGTTTTTGCCGTCTAAGGAGCCCCTCAGGCACTAAAAAGGGCCCTGTGTAAGCCTCTCTTTGCTGTGACAGGGGGGCCTCTTGCAATCGTCTAAGTCCTTTGGCCGTCTCGCGAGCAGTCTGGACGTCTCAAGGTCTAGTAGTTTCAGGGGCCCCTCTGGTCGTCTCAGTGGCCCCTATTGATAGACTTTTAGTTAGCAGTCTCAAAGGTCCCTCTCTAGCAGTCTCAGTGGACCCCCTGCGGTCCTGGATACTCCTCTTATCGTCTCTGGGAAACATTTTTGCCATCTCAGGGGCCCCCTGGCAGTTAGAAAACACCTTTTGGCAATTTCATGGCCCCTGTGCAGTGTCATAGACCCTCTGAACATGTCCGGTGGTCCCCATGGCTGTATCAGGGGTCTTCCTCTGTTACACGAGGTATATCTGGCAGTCTTTTAGGACCCCTCTAGCCGTGACAACCCTAGCCGTTTAGTTGGCGCTTCACTGGCCTCGCTGGCAGTCTCAGGGGGATCTTGCCCGTGCCAGGAGCCCACTTATCACATTCGGGGACCCTCTGTCCGCCCAGCGCCCCCATAAAGCCCAAATACCGTTTCGGAGGCACTCTTATCGTCATTGTCTCGCAGGGATCCTGGGACCTTTTTGGCGTTCTCAGGGATCATCTGTGATGTACAGGCCCATCTTGCCGACCCAGAAACCACCTGACCTTCCTGAGGACCCCTGACAGCATCAAGAACCCCAAAGGTTTCAAAAAGGCCAATGTAGCCCATTTGTGGCTCCTCTCGAGACTGAGTAGGTTATCGACGAATCCCCGTTCAGTGGGCCCCTCTGGCTGGCCAGGTTCTCCTTATGCCGTGCCAGGTGCCATCTAAAGTTTTTCCGTCTCAGGTGCCTCTCTGACAATGTTAGGGGTCTCGTGGACCCTTTGCCGTGTTGGGGCCCCTTGCAGTACCAGGGGCCCTCGAAGAGTTTCAAGGACCCTTCTTTCTATCTTAGGGGCCATCTTACCGTGTCAGGGTCTCATTAACCTTCCCGGAGGCCCTCTGACTACATCAAGAACCTTCAGCTTTCACTCACAGGAGCCCCTAGGGACTCAGTCCTCATCTTGGCCGTCTCAGGGGCCCTATGAGCCATCTGGCAGTCTCGGGGACAGTCTGCCGTACTGGGACCCTGTTGTGGTCTCAGAGGCCCTTTGGGAGCTTCAGGGACCCTCTATGTGTCTCAGAGGTCATCTAGCCCTCCAGGAGGCCTCTCTGACTGCATCAAGAGCATGTCAGGTTTTTATAGAGACCCTGTGAAGGTCATACGGGGCCCCTTCGGGCCTCCTTTTAAGTCTGACAGGGGCCCCTTCTCAGTCCTCAGGGAGGAGGAGGCGGCCACCCTAATTGCTCCCCCTTTGGATCCGCGCCTGGCCCTCGTAATGAGTGGGACCCCATGTGGTTAAAATTACTGTCGGTTTGTAAAGGTACCTCGCTGAAGTGTAAACGGGCCCATGCTCACCTGTAAAGACGTTCATGGCGATCTGGCGGGTGCCTGTTACAGGTCGGCAGGGGCATCTTTACAGGAAAGCAGGGGCTCCTGAATGATGGTTTAGGGGCACCTGTTGGCCAGGGGGCCACTGCCTATCTGTAGAGGGCATTCTATCTGTCTGTTAAGGGCCCATGTCCACCTCTGGAGGCTGGGGCAGGGCCCTATTTCCAGACCGAAAGGAGGTCCCTTCAGAGGCTGGCAGGGGTCCTTTATGGGTTTACAGGGGGCCCTCTTGAAACAAGCTGTGAATTCTCCTACAAGCTAGCAGGGGCCTCTAAACGCTCATTCAGACCACAGGCCTCTCTTCATAGCACAAAGCCTTCTTGTATATTCGGAGTACGTTGTCTTTCGGTTCGTACATCGATTTTTTTCTTTTTTAATAGCGAAAGGCTGATTTTTCACGATTTTGCTTGGTGCAGTGACCAAAATTTCTGGGGGGGGCAAAAACATAGTTTTGCCCCCCAGTCTGACGGCTGGGGGGGCGGCCGCCCCCTCCCCCCCCCCCCTTTCCGCCGTCGCTGGATTCACATTACCCTGGGGGGGGGGCAGATCTGCGGTAATCTACCTTTCGGCCGACGCTTGCGCGTAATTTTTGGAGACGCGGAAGTGGCAACACAAGTTGTGTGAACAATTTAGCCCATTCAGGTATTTCTCTAAGCACTGGCCCCTACTGGATGTGTACACTGACTTGGTTAAGTAACTCCTGAACTTTGATTCAGTTGACACATGTTTGCTTTCAGCCGATACGAGCTAACCAAACCAAAAAACAGGCAAATTGAACCTAACAAAAAATTAGTTTTACATGCCCATCTAGGGCAATCCCTGCAACCATACAGCAGGTTTTAGGTTAGGTTAGGTTAAATCATTTTTAACTCGTAGGACAGGCTGCATTGTCCATGCGATTCGAGTTACTACTTCTGCGTTCCCAAAAAAAATATCAGCTGGCCCGAAACACCTTTCGGCTGACACATTATTTTTTGTAGACGCAGAAGTGAGGACCCAAACTCAAACATGATATGAGCCGTTGCCAGTTTTGCACCTTCGAAAAATATGCATTGGCCGAAAGGTGAATATTACCAATTCTGCCCCCCCCCCCGCCCTTCCAGAGATTCCAGATTCATTCGTCCAATGTTGATGGGATGAATGCCATTTAATATGTTTCAACGAGATCTCCAATTCCGGACCCCAAAAATTCAAAAATTGCGAAAATAGGGCGTGGGGGGCAAACAAACTCCAAAATTTGGGGATTTTTGAAAGGTCACTGCGGCCATAACACGGTTCAGCTTGGAATGTCCAAGTCTTTTATATACCGAAAGCTGAAATTTAAAATAGAAAACCATAGGCAATTCCAGGGAGGGCAAGAAGGGTGATTTTTGAAATAAGAAATTTCCTTTGTTTTTGTTTGTTTTGGGTGATATAAACATCAGATGTACAACTAGCAAGCCAGTTTAAGTTTATATGTAGCGCAGAGGTGGATCCAGGTAAACAAAATTGGGAGGGCACCATAAGCACAATAGTGTGCTCCCCCATTTTTTTACGGTACCTGGGTGTGCGTTCGCCTGAAAATGTGTGTGCATACGCATTGTTTAGGATGTGTATGACTAAATAAATGAGTCAGTGATCTTTATTTCTACTCAAAATGTCACGATAGTGAACCGCACAACTTTGCAGCTTCACGCACAGCACATTACCGCCGAAAACGGGGGCTTGGAACCGCCTCTGCGGGACCGATTTTTTTTTAATGTTGACAAAACAGGTGTGTATCAATTCCATGAAATGCCAGAAAATCTTGTGGCGCTGCGGCAAACAGTGTGGGACCGACAAGCAAAAAGACACGGTAGCAGAATCTGCCCCCCCCACAGGGAATAGGGTTAAATGAAGTGTTTTTAACCCTTCTCCGGCCGGGCTCAGAATGCCCTTTGCCTGACCGGAGGGGGGGCGCGGATTTCCGCACCTCCCAGGATCTCGGCTCCCATATATCGCACGGAAAAAAGGAAAACACCGGCGGAAAGGTTTTGTCAAACGGAGACGAAAACATTCAAGAGTTTTGACCTCAGGTCAATTTTGAGGCCACCAGACGCCATGAAAGGTCAAAACACGTCCTTGGAATTAGGTAAATAGACACAATACCTTGTCCCTGAAAAGCTGAAGTTAAGCGACATATACTGAACCGTAAGACAATAGCGAGTTCATTGATATCGATTTTGGCCTTTCACAGGGGTCAGGTCAGGTCACGTCATCGTTCCAAAATGTTCCACTTGTGAACGGCCAACATCCTCCGTTGCGTCTTACTTATGACCATGTTTTTATAGCTAATTTGTCTTTTCAAGGGTGCTGAAGAGGTACTAAAGCACCATTGAGGTACCTAAGCACCATTTTAGGTTGACCCAACGGCCAGCTAAGATCAACTAAGGTCAAATTTTTAAATGATCAGAATAAAAAAATTCGAAGTTTTTACAGGGTCCACGTTGCTAGTAGAATGTTTTCCCATGGTCAGGAAATCCCACTGATGGCCGGGAGAGGTCGCATGAGGTCAGCTGATGTCACTTATGTGCCTTGTATTTCGTTCGCCGCCAGTCTCTAGCGCCACCTTCGCCGACCGCCGGTAGAGATAAAAAAGTGCATGACCATCTAGCATGTGCTTTATAATCTCGATTTGTCTTTTGCATTATCTTTACGCACTACAGTGACCAATCCAAGGCGAAAAAAAAAACTTTTTGGTGCACCGCTCAGGTCAAAAGACGTCATTGACCTCGAATGACTGGATGATTTCCAGTGATCTCGTTTTTCTATGGTGTTAGGTAAGGTTATTTTTGGCCGTGAATTGACACCCAGCGTCCATTTTTACCTCAGAGGTCAGCAAACTGCCAGTTCTGAGCAGACCGTTTGGATTTTGCAACATGTAGTCCTATATTGGGTCATGACCTGACCCAAAGTCACTGGTACTCTGGTGTCGTGATGGCAGCACATGTTAGGGATTATGCTGCTGATAATATATGAGCATCGAGATCCCATAAAAATCGGCTCAAATTTAGGCCAGATCCGAAAAATGGCTAAAATTGACTTAACCCCAGGTCATTGACCTCGAATTTTCCGAAAAATCCGAAATATACAAGTTGTGCGTTCTATCATACCCTATTACTCCTGGAACCATTAGCGAGCTCGGTCTTCCCCCGAAAAAGTTGCAGGGGGATGAATTTTTGAAAAGTTTGACCTCTTTGACCCGACCCAGGCCACTGACCTGACCTGCTGGGAACTTTAAATATCACTTCAAGAAAAACATGCGTGGTATGGTGCGCAGAAAACAAACTGATCAGTGTCCTTTGTTTATTTCCCACCAGTCTGAGATGAGGGTCAAGGCGGGCTCCGGCCGAGGCAAACAGAGGAAGAGGCAGGAATCATCTTCCCCCAGCCGTAGCCAGTCTGCCTCACCAGCACCCAAGAGGGCTCGTCAGTGCAGCATCGGCGAGGCATTTGGTGCCGTCGCCTCTGGCGCAGGCGTACGGCAGAGTGAAGTGGACAAGAAGGTCGTGGATTTCTTCGTGTGCAACATGTTGGCCCTCAAGATCGTGGACTCACCATATTTTACCAGTCTCGTCAAGACCCTTAACCCGACGAAGGCGCTGATGTTCCACCGCAGCCTCGGCCGAAGGATAATTGACAGCCACAAGGAGCTTGAGCAGCACGTGGTCAGGTGCGTACACTATCCTATTCACGTGCACAACGACTGTCACTACCACCGAAGTATTATAGTGTTTTTGATGGTGTTAATATCATGAGAAGATTATAAACTTATGAAATCCAGCTCCAGTTGAGTATTAACAACAAAAAGACAACTCCAAAGAGAAGCATTGATGATCTGTTTGTGCACATGCTGCAATATGCTTTACATACTGAAATTTACAGTGGTGAATTGTGGGTTGTCAAAGGGAAAAATATATCAGCCCATCTTAGCCTAGCCTGGCTTCGATATTGCTCCAAAGATGTCAATAAACAAAAGCAAAAAATGGAAGGAACCTCAAACAGGCATCTCTCGGCGCAGTGGCTGTAGACAGCTTATGAATGTGTCTCTGCTTATGCCCCTTTTTGGTGGTTACTGGTTGGTGATGACACTATTTCAGTAGTTGCTATTATTGCATTATACGATCAGGCAAGACATGAATGCTTGTAAAATAGTGTGTGTGCTTGTGATATGTTTCTGTCTCATCTAAACTAATAACTGATTGAATGTCTTATTCCCGTGTGCTCCTTCTTAGAGTATAATCCCAATAGATTGGGAGCCGTATTGGGAAGAAGTGGCTGCACGCCCGTATCCCTCGTATATTCTCCCCGTGTTACTCGGAATACCAATGTCCGGTGCTTCCTACGTGCATGTCCATTTCAACGTGTATTTTTGTTGCAGACTTCTGGAGGACGTCACCTGGGTGGCCACCACTGCGGATTGCTGGTCGGCGCATAACAAGGCTTACCTGGGGATGACGGCGCATTGGGTGGATCCCATGATCCGCGACAGACAGCAGGCCGTCCTGGCCTTCTCTCGGCTTCGAGGTCGTCACACCTTCGACGTCGTCGCCCAGGCAATGGTGGACGTGCATGTCAAGTTCGGTATCCAGGACAAGGTGACGAGAACAACGACGGACAATGGCAGCAACTTTGTAAAGGCGTTCTCAGAGTTTGGCTCTGAGAGCAGTGTTTTGCCAGATCTTCCTGCTGGCGACTCTAATGAGCCTGAAGACAATGGCGACGACGACGGTGACGATGGCTCCAACGTGGACGACCAGGAGACCGAGGTCCCGGCGGACGAGGAGGAGGATCTGCAGGTCGTCTCTGTTGCTGAGACCCTCTCTCAGTCTTCATCTGATGGCAGCGATGTGTTCGATCTGCCCAAGCACATGAGGTGCGCAGCCCACACGTTCAACTTGGTGGCGACTACGGATGCTGGCAAGGCGATCAAGCCCCAGTCCACTCTCAGGTCCGCGTACAGGGGGCCATGGGGAAGGCGCACAGTCTGTGGAACCAGCAGAGCCGCAGCACGCTGGCGGCGGACGTCATCCAGAAGGATCTGGAGAGGAGGTTGGTGGTCCCGAACGCCACGTGCTGGAACTCCATCTACGACTCCGTCAGACTTCTGAACGACCTTTCGGGCGGAGGGAAGCGAGCAGCGCTGAACTAGGTGATGACTCAGGTTAAGCTGCCGATCTTCAGCGAGGCCGACGTTTCCTTCCTTAAGGAGTGCGGCCAGGTCATGGTCTACATCGCTAAGGCACTGGACATCCTGCAGGGAGGGAGTCGTGCGTATCTGGGGTGCCTTCTCCCCACTGTGGCCGTCGCCCTGAAGAAGCTGCGGGAGACGAAGATTCGAGGACTACAGTACTGCGAGCCGCTGGTGGACGCGATGCTGGAGGGCATCGAGAGGAGGTTTGGACCCCTCTTCAAAGACCTCGACCGCCAGCTGGCCGCCGCCTTCCACCCTATGGTCCGTCTGACCTGGCTGAAGAAGCACGACGCCAGCCAGGTTAGCCAGGTCAGGTCAGCCATGGAGACAGCCGTGGAGACGGCCCTGAGGGAAGCTGTGTCCGGCGATGCCAGCAGCGCCAGCAGCACCGGCGAGTTGGAGGACGACGAGGCAGACTTCTTCGGGGGCATGACGCACTCCCAGAAGCCCACCAGCAGCCACAAGTCGACCAAATCACGAGCCCAGGCCATGGTGAAGGCTTGGCTAGATGATATATGGAAGAGAGAAGACAAACTGACGGACATGGCGTTTCGGAAAGAACAAATACTGGTCAGTGTGTTTGTAAAGTACAATACCGCGATTCCGTCCAGCGGGTCAGTGGAACAGCTTTTCTCGTCAGGGAAGAACGTTCTGAAGGCAAAGAGGTCCTCCCTCTCCGATGGCAGCCTGGAGCGCCTCATGTTCTTGATGGTAAATAATGTAACAAATTATCATATTTAGTTTCCTTAGGTTTTTAGACGTTACTTTGTACTGGCATTGGTTACTGTGTGGAATTGCACGAATTTTACCATATCAGTGAATCAGTGGTCATTCTCATTCACATATCTCATTTACTAATTTTGCAGTGTCCGTCGTCCATCGTCTGTCATGTCACTGTGTCAAATGCCGTCACAACTCGATGATGGCGCCAGCCGGATTCGCGAAATTTGACATGCATCTGGGCAAGCGTTAACCGATCATCGCGTCAAAGTTCGGTGACCGTGTACTGTTTTGATGCCGTCATGGCGTCACGATGTGATTGCGTCCGGTCAGTATGAACTGAACCATTAGTGAAATCAGCGGCCCCATACCGCCCCTCCGTGTCCGGCGTTCGATATGGGGTTCGGGGATGCGGATTTCACTAAAAGCCAGACTTAGCATATTTCCATTGGTGCAGTGCTGTGCTGGGCAACCGCTTCACAACCTACATTATACATTCTGCCCTCGTTCACTGCAGCTGACCCCAGCGGTGACCCGAGCTACTTACTATCTCACCTTTCGTGGGATGCGGGGGACGTCACCAGAACCCATGCCTGGGAGAGTCAAACGAGTTCCTTACAAAGTGCATGGGTAATAGATCACCATTAGCTCGGGGTAAGTTGGAGACAGGCATAGACAGGCTCGGTTTTACCAGAATGATATTAGCCGTGCGGGACCAATTTTGGCAACGCTACTGACTATCTTTACCAGGCTGGGAACGACTGGGCCTGACCCCAGCCCTCGCTCAGTAACTGCCCAGGTTCCGGGAAGTCGTCCCTCAGCGCCGTGAATACCTTAATTACAGGGCAACCGCAGCATGCCAAAGCATAGAAGACGCCAAGGGCAAGAAGGTGTGACAATGAAGTGGAACAAGAAGCAGAAGTGAAGGAGAAAACTGAAAGAAAAAGGAAGTAAAGAAAATGCGTAGGAAGTCGAAAAGTGAAGCGGGACGCCAGGAGGAGCAGACCGTGAAGGGACAATGGCGGAACGTCGTTGAAGATAAGCCCATTTTATACCTTTTTTTAGTCTTTTATTTCACAATAATAAAATCCATATCCAAGTCATGTTTTTTTAAGTCCTTCGTCGTTTGGTATTAAAAAAACGTCAGGGGTATCAGGAATCTTACCTCCACGCACGCGCACGTACACAAACTAATACACACAATTTCAAAACAAAACAAGAAGTTCACGAGACCGAAACGAGCTCTGAACGGAGACCATTATGTTCAGGGCGGATACTTCAAGAGGCATTGTTGATCAAACCCAGTCGATAGATGTCCGCTGTTTGTCGCCTTTTGCATGCGTCCGCTCCAGCGCCGGTTGTTCCCGCTCCGTCGGCGCCGCGGACAATGAACAGCAATTCGTTGGTTTGAACATTGTGGCTAACACAGTGGTAGAATACCCGCCGCGGCTGTTGTCCCGGCGCCGCCGACTCTACAACGGCTGGTGAGGGCAGTGGGCAGCTAGCGAGGTGTTTGGGGTAAGCGCTTTATGTTTCTTCCCTTTGTATGGGGAATGTGTTTTACAACCACAAAGCAGCATAAAAGACTTAAAACCCGCGTTCGCTTGATTTTCACTGCGTTTAAGAAAGTAACGGAATAACGGAGTAACGGTCACTTCCGTTGCTTTTTAAGGCAGAGTAACGGAGTAACGAGTAACAGACTGGCTTTTTTGAGTAACGTAGTAACGAGTAACGAAGTTACATTTTTTAGTAACGATGCCCACCTATGCAATGAGTTGATGTATGAGAAATATCTGCACCCTATGACATCGGACTCGATAAATTTACACAGAAGCTACTGCTTGAATACATGTCCCTCCGAGAGCATATGCATGCAATGAAGGTGATGGCAGAAGAATGCCGTGCAAACGTTCTTTGAGGGACATCTCTTAATGGGTGAGCAATATGAACCCTGACAAAAGAAAAACATAGATAAGTTCAGTACCTGTGCTTCCCAAAGGCGAGAAAAATTGCCAACTGAAATTCGTTCTGGGTGTTTCAGTGTACTTATTGTACCATGGCTTGGGACCCTTGTTCCGCTGTGTTACGTACGCACGCGCCTAGGGAGCCAGTCATCAATTCTCGCCACACCTTATTTTTGGCAAACATTTTTCTTTTACCCTCCATAGGGCCAAAAATGGCCTGAGGTACCTGCCAAAAAACGTTGCCTGCCGCCGTCCCTGAGTAAAATGGGATTTCGAAACTTTGTTGCAATACGCAGAAAGGATGGTTGGGAACAGTCGGCAAGTTTCGTGAAGCTGCGTTAAAAACCTTGTAATTGGGAAGCAAAAAAACCGAGGGGGCGGATTCAACCCCCCTGCCGGGAGTAGGGTTAAGCCTTTGGAGAATATGGATATCAACAAGTTAATTTTAAATCGCGTGTTCTCCTGGACCTGCGCCTTTTGTGTAACTGTGTTGCCGGTGAGTGATTCTACAGCACCTTCAACATCTGCAAGTGCCGCGCCGGATTTGCCTCTCTTTACATCCTCGGTTGTCACTGTGTTGGAACAAGTGACCTTGGCCAGAGACCTGGGCCGGACCGACCCGGTGACCTTGATCAGACAGACAGCGGCAGGGGCCCAACTGATGCCAAGCTATGGTGCTGCTATCCACACGCAACAATGGCTACTTCAGCTTCGGAGGTCGTCCACCCGCCCATCGGTGACAGTCTTAGACCGACTGAAACTGCTAAGGAGGAAACGGGGCATCCGCGGCGGCAGGAAAGCTCGGCGACCACAGGTCGTCGAACGTAACCGACGAGTGCACCCTGATGCAACTCACTCGACCACAGCCACTACTCTGAGCCGCCCCCCGCGTCCCTCGGTGGCGCAGACTGGCGGCGGCGGCTGCGGCGCCTAATCTTCCGGTGCGTTCCTCTATAAACACCTGTCATCTGAACATCCTTTCAACTAACGGCGAAGCTCAAGGAAATGAATGCGCTTCTAATATCGAAGGCATTGAACATACTGTGTCTCTCAGGAACATTTCTGACACAGGATGTGTTAACGGACTTTCTTGTTTTTCCCGACTATAAAATCTACCGGGCAGACAGATGACAGCCTCGCCGTGGACGGTCGGCGGTGCGCGGCGGCAGAGTAACGATCGTCTGCAGGGACTGTCTGCGGATGGAGGCCTCGGGACTGTCTGGGGATGGAGGCCCTCGAAACAGAGAATACCGTCCCTGCGGTAGACGATCTCTGGTTGTCTGGTGTTCCGCCGCGGGCGTGCTCTGGTGGTCAGAGCCATCTACCGGCCACCGGACAGCGCCGTCTCCAGCTTCCTAAATTTGCTTCGAGACTGTCTGCAGGACGCGACCTCGAAAGGAAAACCGCTGTTCCTGCTCGGAGACATCAACATAGACGTATCGAGTCACGACACACCGAAAGTCGGGAGATATCTGCAGCTTCTGACGAAGCTTAATCTTCATTAACTTGTTGATGAGCCCACTCACCTATCACCCAGACCAGCAATTACAGACCAACAACATCGCCCAAACCAACAATACTGGATCATGTCATCATGAATCAGCCAGACCTGCACTCGACAGTGTGGACTCTCGGCAGCGCACTGAGCGACCACCAGCCGGCCGCCTGCTATGTTCCGTTGCCGAGAATCCGCACAGACCGGAAACCCACCAGATCAGACGGTGGGACAGAACAGACTGGGACGGCGTCTATCTTGACTTGCTGTAGACGGACTGGACGCCGGTGTACGAGGCAGTGGACGTCGACAGCAAGCTGCGTGAGTTCATGCACGTCTGGGATGATGTCGTCAACCGCCACTGTCCAATGACGCGGGTACGCTGTGGCCGTAAAAGATGTTACCCCTGGCTTCTTGACGACCTAGAACTGCGCGAGTTGATGTCACAGCATGACCAGGCCAGAGAGGACTGGCTCAATCCCCACACAGACGATCACCGCGACATCTGCCGGAGACTGCACAACCATATCAAGAGCCGGTTAGTGCGTGAGCGAAAGGACTTTCTATGTGATCAGCTGGCAGGGAAAGGCTTTTGTGGGTTTTGGAGTCGGTTTAACCAGTTCACCAAAAGTGCATCTGCTGGTCACACCGTCTCTTCGAACAATGAGCTCGGAACTGTACAGGCCGACCTGTTCAATGCGCATTTTGCCAATGTCAGTTCCACCATTGCCTCTGAGCTACGATCTGACACTCAGACCGTTGCACCAGAGATCCCCCATGGTGTGCGCTACAAGCTTTGAGCTGAGGGCAGCCACGCTCCCCGAGATGTCAGCTGCCGTACGCCGAATGAGCAGCCCTAGAGCTGTCGGACTGGACGGAGTGCCTATCCTGGCGGTGCGTCACTGCTTTGATGTTATAGGTCCACGGTTATTGCACTTGGTCAACACTTCCATCGTTAGCGGTGTGTTCCCAGAGAGATGGAAGGTAGCGTGTAGGTTGACCTGCACAAGGCCGGTGACAGCAGCCTGCGAGTAATTACCGACCAGTCTCACTGCTCCCAGTCATGTCCAAAATTGCTGAACGTGTCGTTTGTACTCAGTTAAATGGATTATCTAAGACGACCACTTGCTCAGAGACTGCCAACACCCTTGCCGCCGCGGCCATTCTGCGGAGGACGCCGTGCTCGACGCTGTCTCATGGGCAGTCGACAAAATCGATAGTGGCCTGCTTGCGCCGATAACGGCGATAGATTTAAGCAAGGCCTTTGACGGTGTTGATCACGGCGTCCTCCAGCGAAAGCTGGCATGGTATGGTGTTCCATCCACCTGGTCCCATGGCTACCTCAGCGGCCTTAAGCAGATGCTTCGGGGTGGTTCCGAGGTCTGTCCCAAGGATTTTGGCGTCATACAGGGATTTATCGGACCCATACTGTTTAGCGCCGTCGTAGCCGACCTACCGACCTTTCTTCCCCAAGTTTGTCTGTTGTGCTATGCGGAAGACACGCAGCTTCTCGACAGCTCGCCGCCTGACAGTGATAATTTACTTCAGCTCAAAATTCGCCTAGTGGAGTCAATGGCGTCTGTGCACAACTGGCTCGAAAACAACTCTCTGAAGATGAAAGAGTCAAAAACTGATTTTATTCTTCTTGGTACGAAAAAAAAATCCTTGGAAAAAGAGTCCCATTTCCAGTTTAATTCTTCTGGCAGCTCATTTCAGTCCTCGGACACGATCAAAATGTTGGGAGTGGCCGTGAAGCAGTCACTGACCTGGGACCGGCAAGACTCCACAGCTGTGCGCCGGTGCTACGGGATCCTCTTTTCCTTGAATCGATTTCGACTTCAGTTTACTACCAACGCCCTCATTCTGATCATTCAGGCCCTTGTCTTATATCAAATCATCTACTGCTCGCCAGTCTGGGATGGAGCAGTTGACAATTACATCGGATCCAAAAAGTTGTCAACTTTGCGGCTCGCGTAGTCACCGGTGTACGGCGCTGCGATCACATCACACCAGCCCTAAAGTCACTTCGCTGGTCAAGGATCGGCGAACTGGTCGTGGAACGCGACTGCCTGAAGGGTGTGCCGCGCTCTCCGAGATGTCAACGCCCATGTGGCCGTACAGACCATGTTTACACGCCGATGTGACATGGCTGTGCGCGATACCCGCCTGACGCGCACGGAAGGGCTTAACCTGCCGAGAGTGCGGCTTGCCAGCATCCAGCGGTGCTTCGTGTACCGGGCAGCGTCGAAGTAGAATGGTTTGCCCAGTGAGGCACCGGGTGCTTCCAGCATCTGTGAGTTTAGGACGGCAGTCCGCAGTTGGAGGACCCAAGTTAAGAATCCAGTTTGAACTGTGTACTTTCTTCTCGGTTTTAATGCGTACTTTTTTGGACTGTGCGTTTTAGCGGCGTTTTATTTAACCCGCCCCCGACGGGGGGGGGGGCAGTTGACCGCCCCCTCAAGGTTTTTTGGGATTACAAGAGAACGAACAAACACAGAGCCACGAAACTTTGCGTACCTTTTGCTTCATCACTTACATCTTGTGTCAAAATCTTGACCTCAGGTCAGGTCAGGTGCCTGGCCTAGGTCAGGTCAAACAGACCTACGTCCAAAAAGGTTGAGCGCCCTCTAACTTTTTCGCAAAACAAGATATCTCTATAATACTTTCAGGGATTAGTGATGTAAAAGCTGCAAAAATCTTCTATCTCAGATTTTTTGGAATTTTCCGGGTCATTGACCTAACGTCAAGTCCATTTTTAAGACATATCGTCGTTTTTTTCGGAAATTGACGGAATATTTCAAAACATTTGTAGTGTGGAGTAAAACAGACATCTAGTTACCGTCATACCGTCAAGTATCAATGACTTCCAGCCATTGACCTGAGGTCAGGTCACGAATAACTGTTGTGAGCCAAAATGTACCACCGTCAAAATCAGCGATGAATTACTCAGAAAGGGTAATTCATGGCAGAGTTAGGTTGCACAGACGTAATACCGGGGACCTCAAAAAGTTTGGAAAAATAGCATATTTTGGAAATTAACAGGCTCTCGCGAATAAAGCTCCACCAGTTGTGTAGATTGGTAACTAATGAATTTTTCCAAAATTTAGGCATGAAAAACCATCACAAGAACCACTGAGATCAATAAAATTGACATGGATAGGCTTTTTTCGCTTAAATAAAGGAGCGATAAAATTAGTTCCCGTCGATTTGGTACCGCATACGGCAGCGGCGCACACTGACGGCTAGCGGGAGAATTACGGTGTCTTTAACTCAACGTTTCGGCGTATATATTGAACAAATCTGAGAAATTAGACGTGTATCGGCATCTGCGGACCTTTACTTGTGCGTTGGTGTCTTTACATATGCGTTATTAGTCATAGCCCTTGAGATTCAGGCCGTTTCTTGGTCTCATGCAATCGGCTATGAGAAAACTTACATAGGACGTGAACTGCTTACATATTGTCTAGAACTAAAGATGAGACCAGTTTCGAGCCCTACTCGCCACAAACTTTCCAACAGTGTGTTTATTTTTATCATGTGACCAACCGTTCGTGAGTTAGAGGGGGGTGGCTAACTGCCCCCCCCCCAGTCGCGCATGATCGTCACCGATCGACGGTCATGCGCGGGTTAATGTACGTTTGTTCGACGTAATGTCCTGAAAGAACTGTGCTTGCATGGATGGACACTAAACAAATAAACTTAACTAACTAAACTAAACGAGAAGCGGAGGATAGCTTTCGAAGCTTTTTTAAAATTTTACATTTACCACACGGGCCAGAAATAGTTGACTGAAATACGTCGTTGCTCCACCAGATGTGGAGAAGTTCCTGTGGCCCTGCTAATTCCGCTGTGGAACACACCGATTTGTGTGGGATTCCTTTCACCAAGAAACTTGTCACCGGTCAACGCGTGGTCGTCGTTGGTAAAAAGGGCTTTCTTATGGAGGATAACACTGGTGGCACCCCCTGGAGGTAAACAAGGAACGAAGGAAGGACCAAAACTTGGACGAAACTCCGGTGTGCTATACTTGCGATAACAGTTTCAGTGTCAAATACCTTTCTTCCAGGGATTTCTCTGGATTTTGCCCTATTTTCCGCTGTATGTGCTATTTAGTATTTTTCTACCAAAAAGTACATACAGCGACGCTCCCTGGGCGCTCCCTAGACGCTCCCTGGACAACTCTTCCAGTAACCTAAGGCGGTTGACAGATATGACGCACGATGCAGAAAACTGCCGTATCCATTGTTGGCAAGGATTCTTCTTTCAACGAAGACCCTTGAATTTCCACACTTTTGGCCTATGTTAAAGAAGAGCCCAGCGGAGCACCGGGAATAGCCTGACGTCCTCAAAAGGTGAATTTCTGAACAAACCTAGGCCAGGGTGTTTCATGATATTTTCGATGTTTTTTTTTTTATTTTACCCAAGTGCTCCAAGTGTACTAAAAAGTCTGTGATACACAAGCCACTTCACTGTTTACAGGAATTTCCTTCAGTGAAACCAGACTTGGTTTTAACAGGGAACGCAGAATCGTCAGTGCAATGTCTTAATCTAAAGCTTTTCATAATATGTTGGTTGGTTGGTTATTGGGGTGCACCGACTGCAGGGTCATTCGGCGCCCATTCATAATATGTAGGTGCAGACATGGTGGCAAGTCTGCTTATTGTGCCTTGGTAGCTCCAGAAGTCAATGCCATGTTTGTTTACTATGGTGCAGGGGGTAAGGTCAGGCAAATGTTTCATCAAAGAGCTGAAATGGAAAGATTCAACCCCATGGATTATGGTGGGCATGCCATGACATCATCTTAAGAACTTAATGGGGAATGTTAATGCAATGCAATTTTCGGCTGCTTTTTGGCCAAAGTTTATCCTGATGTCCTGAGTTGGGGAGAGGGGGTAGCTAGAAGGGCTATTTTTTACTTATCGTAGCTCTCACATATATTGTCCAATTTCATGCTGTAAAGAGCATGCATCAGAGCAATTGATAGAAATTTTTGCTTCAGCCCACGCAGTGGTTTTTCTGCAAAACTCACAGGACTTGGAAAGAGGAAGATGATTTTTTCTAGAAAACCAAATAAAGATAGTTAAATTAATCATTTGGCTCTGCTTGGGATTTATATTAATGGACTGCAAGTCATATTATTATTGATATCTTTAAGGCATAAGTGGTGTCAAAGGCATGATAAAAGGGCATTGTCTTGGTTGCATGTTCATGAAGTCATTTTATGACCTTGGACCCCAATGAATTTGGGATACCTTATTCACATGGAGTGATGCTGGATTCGTTTTACAGTGCTAAAAATGGTTTTAATAATTCAGATTGGTCGTATTCCAAAAAGTCATGTTGATGATCATTGTAGAGCATCTGAGCATCTTCTGTGATAGTTCTTTGAGCTGACCTGATATCAATCTAAAACTTGACCTGTAAATAGACAGCACTGTGCTAAGTTACCAGGATGGTCCATTTAGAAAAGTAACAAGGGCCAAAAATATTAACATGAAACAAAATTTTGTCCTTTGATCATGACCTGAAACAATTTCTCATGAACAGAATATTTTTGTAGCACATTAAGTCACTTGTACTCTCATACAAAATGTCACGTTCATTCTGAAAAACTCCATTGTGCCAACCTAACCTGTTGCCAGGAGGGGGTGTGAGGTCTTCTTGAAGTTTCCTAGACATACTGCTCAGATGGAAAAGAAGGGAAATGTGCATTTTTTAACATAGTTGTATTATTTTGATGCCCATGGCAGCATTTAAAAACCCAGGTCATTTCGCAGGGGGATTTTGGCCAAGCTTTACATAATGCTGTCATGTTGAAAAAGAGTAAACATTTAATACCCCAAAAGGAATTAAGAATCATCTACATCCAGTGGTATAGTTTTAGCTTCTGCTTTCTTGAACACTGCAGCAAAGTAAGTGATGGCCATTCAAGATGCCAGCACAGACAAGAAATCAGGAGGACAGGGGGCTGGGTGCTGCACAGTTTCAAGGGTGCAGGTGTGGCAGAACGTTAAAGGCATTAGGGTCGTGTGGTCTTTGTTGGTGAGCGGAGCCGCCCAGCCGTCGCCACGCGTGCCGACCCTGGATTCAGGCAGAGCCGTTTTTGCCATCATTTAGTTTTAGCCATCACAGTGTTATTTTAACGTGGGGCTGAGGAGCCGACTCCTGGCGCAGATCGGGTTTCAGGCCGACTTGTGGGGTGGCGTTGGCAGTCGGCGGGCGGCAGTGGGAAATAAAGCGTGGAGACGTCGGGACGCGTGTGTGAGCCTGGCGGGCGAAGGATTGTCGAGACGCAGCCAGACTAGGCGGATGTCCAGTCATACCACAGGTTGAAAAACACAAGAAAAATGCGACGCAAGTGATGTATGGCCTCAAAGGACCGGCCACGTAGGGGTTTTGAATGGTAGTCTTGACATAAATTAATGATCGCATTGCCTACAACTCTGGTTGTTGGGCACGGGGTCGCATTGAGTACAGTAATCTGCTGTGTGTTTTTGCTGCATTCCTTTGTTGGCCTTTCTTTCAGCAAATGTTCTGTGCCAGAGTGCGTTGTCTACCCAGAAGCAGTGACCAGTTGCGCATGCATCATCAAATCCCCATCTTCTATTTCCGTGCCGATGCTGATGCCACTTCCATGGTTTCTGGAAGCTGATCTTCCCTCCGTCATGTTTCATGTGCATTATTCACTGGCGGATTCAGATGGGGACCATTGGGGCCATGGCCCCCTTACGTTAGAAATCCCAGGACCATCATGTCTTTTGTCCTCTCATCTTTGCATGAAAATTTGCGATGTTTTGTTTTCGGAATGAAACTTGCTTTACGGAAGTGATCGTTTTCGAAAGTGGCAAAGTGGCCGAAATTCAAAGGGAATCAGCATTTCGGGGTTGGCTAAGTCACGCGGCTGGAGGTTTGGCCCACCCCCCGTCGCGCATCGCCTGGATTCGCCCATGGCATTATTTGTCAACATTTGTCGGTTTAACGAGGATCCATGCGTGGCCATGACAGTTCCCCCATTTTCCATGTCCCTGGCATCGCCTATTCGAACATTATACAAATAATGCAGTTTGTATTTCTGATGTATCGAATGACTAGCAAGAGCTAAAGAACCATCTTAAACTTTAATGCCCCTTTCATTTTTCCGAAAATGTTCCCCCATTTTTGGACCATGTGAACGCCTGTCACTTCCCTCCAAATTCTTAACGGTTTGCCGAAGCGGAAACTCCCATCGATTAGCTGCTAATACCTGCTCGTTGCATCAAAATGGGGCAATAAACGTCGGAATTATAGTAAGTAAAACAATAGCTCCTTCTGGCGTTTTTCCTCTCTCCTCTCATACAGAAGTGATGCCATTTGGGTGGACTTTGGTGAGAAACCAGCCGATAATAGAACCACATCAGCATTTCTTGTTCAGTTTCTACAATGACGCCATGCAATGGCGGCCGTGATCCGCCGGCGCAAGAGACCGCCATATGAAACGCCTGCCTGGCCGTTATCGGTGTTGGGTTTCAGTGTCATGGGCTACCAGTCTGCAAAACATGTCGGTGATCAACCAGAGATCACCCAAAGTGGTATGTCGTTGTCGTTGCAGAGCTGTGACAGTTATGACCTGTGCATCACATTTCTACACCACACTTATTTCCTGGCAAATGGCAAGAATTGTGTAAAGGATTTTGCTAAAGTGAATACTGACAATACATAGATGTATAATGTCATTCCAAGATGAAGAATGTGAAAAAAACTTGAAATATCACCATTCCATCCAACCCATTACTAGTGTCCATCTTTGGCTTGAAGTATCCATTACCTGATTTGCAAGGGCATTTCCGTGACTGATATATTTTGCCCATTATGGCATCAGCAGATTAACCCAGGCTGACCTAATGTAACCTAAGCATCATGTAGGGTATATCAGTCCCATGTCATTAATTTCCATTCAGTACATCAAAGCACCCATAGAGCAAACACACTTAAAAGGTGGAGTCCCAGTTAAGTTTGTTTACAGTGCAGTATAACTATTTTGTTTGGAACTAATATCGGGAAGGCAACCAAATTGTGAGTTTTTACTAAGCATATTGCCCTGACTTGAATTTAAAGTTTCCAGAAAGACTGGTGCAAATGCGAATGCTTGTGACATCACAGAAGATGATGTACAAATTCTTTGGGTCCACTGAAATCATTTATCTCTATGGTTCATTGACTTTATTCTTGGATAATAAGGCCCTGTTCATGGTTCTTGGTCTCTGGGTTGCTGCATCCACTGAGGTCATTGAATGATGTAGCAAGCCTCACCCCTTGGTTTGTGCATCATGCAAAAATATTCCTTTTTGAAGACTTTTGTGGTTGTCATCAAGCACAAAGCTTGTATGTGTGTGACAAAATGTGTCTTGGCACAGACTGGTGAACTGTAGAGGAGTATTGTATATTTAGTGATGGCAACCAGGAAGTGTCCAGATATTTTACCATGAACGAAAAGTTTTCCCAGGAGATGGGTAGGCATTATAGCTGCATGAGGAGTCACTTGCATCATATCCTAATTTCCATAGGTGGGCATCGTTACTAAAAAAATGTAACTTCGTTACTCGTTACTCCGTTACTAAAAAAAAACAGTCCGTTACTCGTTACTCCGTTACTCTGCCTTAAAAAGTAACGGAAGTTACCGTTACTCCGTTATTCCGTTACTTTTTTAAATGCAGTGAAAACCAAGCGAACGCGGGTTTTAAGTCTTTTATGCTGCTTTGTGGTTGTAAAACGCATTCCATATACAAAGGGAAGAAACAAAAAGCGCTTACCCAAAACACTCCGCTAGCTGCCCACTGCCCTCACCAGCCGTTGTAGAGTCGGCGGCGCCGGGACAACAGCCGCGGCGGGTATTCTACCACTGTGTTAGCCACAATGTTCAAACCAACGAATTGCTGTTCATTGCCCGCGGCGCCGACGGAGCGGGAACAACCGGCGCTGAAGCGGACGCATGCAAAATGCGACAAACAGCGGACATCTATCGACTGGGTTTGATCAACAATGCCTCTTGAAGTATCCGCCCTGAACATAATGGTCTCCGTTCAGAGCTCGTTTCGGTCTGGCGAACTTCTTGTTTTGTTTTGAAATTATGTGTGTGTATTAGTTTGTGTACGAGCGCGTGCGTGGAGGTAAGATTCCTGATACCCCTGACGTTTTTTTAATACCAAACGACGAAGGACTCAAAAAAACATGACTGATATGGATTTTATTATTGTGAAATAAAAGACTAAAAAAAGGTGCTTTAGTACCTCTTCAGCACCCTTGAAAAGACAAATTAGCTATAAAAACATGGTCATAAGTAAGATGCAACGGAGGATGTTAGCCGTTCACAAGTGGAACATTTTGGAACGATGACGTTACCTGACATGACCCCTGTGAAAGGCCAAAATTGATATCAATGAACTCGCTATTGTCTTACAGTTCAGGATATGTCGCTTAAGTTCAGCTTTTCAGGGACAAGGTATTGTGTCTATTTACCTAATTCCAAGGACGTGTTTTGACCTTTCATGGCGTCTGGTGGCCTCAAAATTGACCTGAGGTCAAAACTCTTGAATGTTTTCGTCTCCGTTTGACAAAACCTTTCCGCCGGTGTTTTCCTTTTTTCCGTGCGATATATGGGAGCCG
Source organism: Capitulum mitella (assembly GCA_030062745.1). Lineage (NCBI taxonomy): Eukaryota > Metazoa > Arthropoda > Thecostraca > Pollicipedomorpha > Pollicipedidae > Capitulum > Capitulum mitella. The sequence continues at coordinate 1,565,535 of CP099844.1, forward strand.
AGATCCTGGGAGGTGCGGAAATCCGCGCTCCCCCTCCGGCCGGGCAAAGGGCATTCTGACCCCGGCCGGAGACGGGTTAAAAACACTTCATTTAACCCTATTCCCTGTGGGGGGGGGCAGATTCTGCTACCCGTGTCTTTTTGCTTGTCGGTCCCACACTGTTTGCCGCAGCGCCACAAGATTTTCTGGCATTTCATGGAATTGGTACACACGTGTTTTGTCAATATTAAAAAAATCGGTCCCGCAGAGGCGGTTCCAAGCCCCCGTTTTCGGCGATAATGTGCTGTGCGTGAAGCTGCAAAGTTGTGCGGTTCACTATCGTGACATTCTGAGTAGAAATAAAGATCACTGACTCATTTATATAGTCATACACATCTTAAACAATGCGTATGCACACACATTTTCAGGCGAACGCACACCCAGGTACTGAAAAAATGGGGGAGCACACTATTGTGCTTATGGTGCCCTCCCAATTTTGTTTACCTGGGTCTACGTCTGCGCTACATATAAACTTAAACTGGCTTGCTAGTTGTACATCTGATGTTTATATCACCCAAAACAAACAAAAACAAAGGAAATTTCTTATTTCAAAAATCACCCTTCTTGCCCTCTCTGGGACTGCCTATGGTTTTCTATTTTAAATTTCAGCTTTCGGTATATAAAAGACTTGGACATTCCAAGCTGAACCGTGTTATTCCCATGAAAATTGGTTGGTAAACACGGCCGCAGTGACCTTTCAAAAATCCCCAAATTTTGGAGTTTGTTTGCCCCCACGCCCTATTTTCGCAATTTTTGAATTTTTGGGGTCCGGAATTGGAGATCTCGTTGAAACATTAAACGGCATTCATCCCATCAACATTGGACGAATGCATCTCGAGATCTCTGGAAGGGCGGGGAGGGGAGGGGGCAGAATTGGTAATCGTCACCTTTCGGCCAATGCATATTTTTCGAAGGTGCAAAAGTGGCAACGGCTCATATCATGTTTGAGTTTGGGTCCTCACTTCTGCGTGTACAAAAAATAATGTGTCAGCCGAAAGGTGTTTCGGCCAGTTGATATTTTTTTCGGGAACGCAGGAGCGGTAACTCGAATCGCATGGACAGTGTAGCCTGTCCTCCAAGTTAAAAATGATTTGACCTAACCTAACCTAAAACCTACTGTATGGTTGCAGGGATTGCCTTAGATGGGCATGTAAAACTAATTTTTTGTTAGGTTCAATTTGCCTTCTTTTTGGTTTGGTTAGCTCGTATCGGCTGAAGGCAAACATGTGTCAACTGAATCAAAATTCAAGAGTTACCTAACCAAGTCAGTTTACACATCCAGTAGGGGCCAGTGCTTAGAAAAATACCTGAATGGGCTAAATTGTTCACACAACTTGTGTTGCCACTTCCGCGTCTCCAAAAATTACGCGTAAGCGTCGGCCGAAAGGTAGATTACCGCAGATCTGCCCCCCCCCCCGGGTAATGTGAATCTCACTGCCTGCAGAGAATATGGTTAAGGCAAATAGTCCAAGCAATAGTCGACAAGTTCCATAATTATGCTTCACTACTGACAACTTATTGTACACATTCTGTTCTCACCTGGAAATACCGTAAATAATGCATCCTCTTGATATGTTCCTTTAGGTTTGAAAGGCTACTCTTGTGACCCTTGATTATAGCCTGTTTCGGTCGGCACAGGACATACGTAAAAATGACGTTTTTCCCCTCCTCCTTAAACTCAAAGTACGTTTCTAGATGTGGCCATGGGTGACCCAGACCGGGCTCGTCCTCTGCCTCCGAAGCTGAGGCACCGTCGGACTCGGAGTCAAGGTTTTCGACCTCCAGTGGCGGCGTAAAGACGCCTTGATGGGACATTTTAGCGTCAGATAGTTAAAATTTCAGGCCAGTCAAGAATCAATCACCACTCCATCGCCCCATTGACATCACAGATCCAAGGCCATGGCGGCAGTAATCATATGCTCAACAGCTTTGAGTGATCTTGGCGGGGAACGTGTGGCGGTGGTAAGCAATCCGTGACTAACTTGAGACAACATTGAAAACTGCCGTCAGCTGGCTGTTCCAGTATAAATAACTTTGATGTCTTTTAGCTTGAAAAATCACGACTGGTTAATTTATCATTTTAAGTCACATCAAACTTACGCATAATTCATTACTTTTGTCCCAAAAGAGACCAAAGTCAGCTGGCCTTTATACTGAACCATTGCCGCCAGCTTGCCGTCAACGTTTATCAGCTGACGAATATTGTCAACAAGTCTACTCCGCGATTGTCAGCTGGGTGCGCGCCCAGCCGCGCTTGTATCGCCGCACGCTATTGGGTGTTGGCTATTCAAGTAGCCAATGGCGTGTGCCGGTGCAAATAAAGCCGGGCGGTGTCTGCAAGGAATTGAAAAAGTAACGGAGTAACGGAGTAACGGACCAAAAAGTAACGGAGTAACGGACCACAAAAGTAACTTCCGTTACTCAGTCCGTTACAGTAAAATAAAAGTAACGGGTCCGTTACTCCGTAATTAAAAAAAGTAACTTCGTTAGTAACGGAGTAACGGAGTAACGGACCAGTGCCCACCTATGCTAATTTCATTGAAAGAATGTGCTCTGTTAACAATCATCTGCTTGGCAATCTGGAATCTGTACGAACTCAAGACCAGAAATTTAGAAGGGTAGTAGTACATGTTTGCGCCACTGCACCATGTGTGTGACAGAGGATGGAGCTTGCTGCGACAAGTATAATGCTTACCTTTTAAGACATGTCGGAGTGTTACCATGCACTGTCCCAGATATTGCAGAGCAATGTCGGTAGGAAAATGTATAATAATGGTACTGTATGCATTTATGGTGCACATGCATTGGTAGATATTTGTAGCAAATGAAGAATATATCCTGCATTGCCTACAGAGCAAGTCAGGCCAAAGACGCTGTCATTGTTTTTCACACTTGTCCAGTGTGCTTCAAATTAAACAACCTGTGCTGAGTTTGCTGTTATAAGTGTGGTAATCTAGATCAGCCATCCTGGCAGGAACGGGACATTTGGAAAGGAACCTGGCATTTGATGCCAGAGGGAATGCATGACATCTTAGCTTGAAATGAATGAAGAACCAGTTCTGGATGTCATTTGGTAGTGTTCACTAGTTCAGTTGTTAATAATAATCAGTTTGTCGTAGGCATAGTAATTAGTTTGCCGTAGGTAGCTGGCCTTTGGCTTAGTATTCGGTTTGCTGTGGGCATAGTAAACGGTTTGACGGCATAGTAATCGGTTTCCCTTGGGCATAATAGTCTGTTTTCCGTAGGCCGTACTGGGTTCGCCGTGAGAGTGGGGTTAGGTTAGGTTAAGTTAGATTTAGTTAGGTTAGATTAGGTATTATGACTTTGTGACCACCTGTGCCATGTAATCCTTTGCGAACGATCCTTTACCCCATACGATCTTTTTCTTACGATCCTCTGCGTGCGAACGTCGTCCATACGACCTTTTCCATGGTATCTTTTGACTAATCATTGTCTTAATAAAACAGGTCTGAGAAATTGTTTAAGTGGTATTTAAGTGAAACTTGTATTACAATGACATCGCTAAACTGTGAAGAAAAAATAATTTCGGAATGGTCACGAAACGTGTACTTCAACGTCTTTGACGTTAGGAGCATTTGCATTTGCGCCTTAAGCTGTTTGAAATTTTTCATCCTGGCCGCCGCAGTACACTTAAAAGTGGTTACCACCAGTTCCTCATTTAGGACGCAAGCTTGTGTTTTTCTGCGTAATTTGTGTAACAAACGTGGTCTGCGAAGAGGTAATAATATGATATATAGCCCTATTCTTGCATGCCTTGGGCCAGGGACGACGTCGTGATTTTTTGGCTTTGGGGTACTGCCAAAGACGCAACCCAGACGATGAGCTCTTGGAAGGAGACCCCCCCTCAAAACTGGGTTTCTTCCGGATTGGTGTCCGTCCATTTTACGATTTGCCGTCTTCACAATAAAGAGCTTGCGCTTATCTGGTCGAAAGGGCGGTAAAGTTGGCAATCACCACGCAGAAAATTTTTCGTTTCACATATTTGCCCTCTCCTCTGACCAACACCCAGATTTCCCATGACCTGTTCATGAAAGCAAACGCTGTCACAATATGTCTGAAGCAAAATTTCATGTGAAAAATGACGTCATCAAATTTTGTTATGCTCTGCAACGAATTTCAGATCTCTATCAAATTCGGGCTGATAATCGCCCCGCAGCAGCCATTTTGGCGAAGCTGACTAAGCTTTAAACCATATTCAGAAACAACTTCACAATTTTCTGCTCATCCCAAAAGTCTAAGAGCCAATCGTTTGCTTCATCACAGTATTTCACCTCAAGAGTAATCTTTATTGTGGGGTACTGGGTAAAGGCAGTACCCTACAATCAAATGACTGTGGGGCTCTGGTACCTCACGTACCCCACGGTGGCGCCGCGCATGCTTCAGGCACAGTTATGTGCCGGAACGGTCAGGCAGGCGTTTGAAATGGCGATCAGCGGCCACAATGAAAAGACTATACGCCGTTGGATCACGGCCGGCATTTCATGACGTCATGGTAAGAATTACATGGGGTCTGGCATAATTTACGGTTAGTTTTCAGCCAGTCCACCCCGATGACATGATCTCCGGACTCGGGAAGAGGGGAGTGAAGAAGTCAGAATACAAATATGGGCAAGAATACAAATAAAATTTTGTTCATCTGTGGCCAATGCAGAAGGTCAGGGCAAGGTCGAAAGCCAAGATTTTCCTTCATAGTAACAATTTTGGCGCAATTTTTCCAAGTGCCAAACCCAAAATTTAGGTGACGCAGAAGGGTGACCTTGTGTAACCAGGTTTCAAGCTGATATCAGGTCGGGTCACGGAGCTATGCCCAAAAATGTAAGTGCGCGCACCGTATATTACAACAGCGGCAAAATGGAATTTTGCAAATACAGTGAATTCAAACGATTTGATACGTTTCCAAACAATATGAAGTGCGCCCGAGATCATTCCATGTAAATCTAAGGTCATTTAGGGTCATTTAAGGTGAAAGGTTGTAAGTTCACCTTATGAACATGTGACCAGGACAGTTCCCCGTTTTTCATGCCCCTAGCACCGCCTATGGTAACATTAAACAAACAGTGTAATACGATTTGTGCGTCTTCATCAGACAATGACTAGTAAAAGGTAAAAGGTGTTCTTATTTTTTTGTTAATCCAGTTTTTGGGAAACTAATCCTCTCATATTCGAAACCCTGTGAACGTCTATGAATGTTCTCAGAATTTCCAATGTATGGATCAAGGGTTAAAAATCCTGTCCGTAATGTCTCGAGTCATACCAGTTTCATCAAAATCGGTCCATAAACAGCAAGGTTATAACAAGTCCAAAAGTCCCGCCATTTTGAATTTTGCACCCCTGTATCCACCCCTTTCAAAATTTTGGTAAATTCTGTTCATAAAAACGTAGCTTACGTCATGCTAAGTCGATTGCGGTGTGTTGCGATGAAATCGGATGTGTAGTTCTCGAGATCTCAGGGGCTAAATCCGCCCCCCCCCCTGCTGGGAATCGGCTATACCGTCTAGCCCTCCAGGAATAGGGTTAATTTCGCTCCCTTAGGAAACCAGCCAAAAATGGCGGTGGCGGAGTCAAACCAGTAATCACAGTAGATGGGTCCGGTAACAACTAATACAGTGTAATAAAGCGCAGGGCGGGGGACTTAGTCCGATGCTGCACCGACATATGCGAGTTACATTTGGTTGATTTGAAATAAATTTGAGCCTAGAACATATTTCAGTGCTTGTTTGAATGACAGTTTTCAATTTTTTAAATGATGCTGTTCGAGATTCGAATCCTGATTTTCAGGATTCGAATCCCCGTTCTCAGGAATCGAAGACTCGTAAGATTCGAAGTATTCGAATCCTGCGAGCCCGAATCCTCAGCTCTAGGCTGGACGCTTTGGCCACCTTCCACTCGCCGGGGCTGGGCGTCAATACATTCAGCAGAGGCCCCGATGCAGCGTCGACATATACGTGTAACGTGGCCCTTGCACCGAGAAATTCAAGTGGTTTTATCATCTCGCATGTTTGTGCATTCGTCCCATCTGTACGGTCATTACCATGTAAGGGCATTTCAGATCAGAAATCACCGGCTAGCTTAACGATCGGCCGTACTTGTTAAGAATATGATTTCAGTAGAGGAATGTGACCGCACACTGATTCCGCGGCAATCCTACCCTCGTCGCCAGTGTGGTATTCTCGTTCGTCGCCGCGTGTCTGAAAGCCTTGTCCGGATGTATACGGCTGAACGTGTCCTAGGCTGAGGTATTCTAGCTGTAGGTATTCTAGAATGGGGTTGAGGTAGGAGGTGGGCAAGAGCCATGTTCAAGTGGACTCTTTCCAGACAGCATCGCAGGGCTAATGTCAGATTTTCTGCTTTTTGGGGGAGGGGGTGAGGCAGTTGCCCCTGCGTCCCCTCCCTCCTGCTTCCGCGCAGTCTGTGTGTCTGGATGTCAAGTATGTACTTCGCAACGCCTCTCTTGCGAGAGCGTGAACCATGGCTTCACCCGACTCATGTCCGCCGCATACGCGCAATATTACAACAGATGCCGACATCCCGTGCATGATTTCTTCTGTGTGAGGCGAATGAAAAAATACACGAAAGCCCAATTGTACATTTCGGCACCTTTTCAAAGCTTCATGCTGTTACTCCGGGCAGAATACGAATAGATGCTGCATGCGATACGATACACTCAGGATGTTACTTGCATTTCAGAGATATTATACCAGCTACCTTAACCCTATTCCCGGCAGGGGGGCTGAATCGGCCCCCGCCCTCGGGTTTTTGCTTACCAATTCCAGGTTTTTTAACGCAGCTTCACGAAACTTGGTCACTTTTCCTAGCCATCCTTTCCACACGCCGTGACAAAATTTCAAAATTCTACTTTGCTCAAGAGTGGAGCCAGGCAACGTTTTTGAGATGCACCTCAGGCGGTTTTTGGCCATGTTGAGGGTAAAAGAAAAATGTCTGCCAAAAACAGAGTTCTGAAGATAAAACATAAAGATTTCTATGGATATATAGCTAAATAGTTTGGCAATGTGCAGATATAATTTCGTTTATCTGAGGTCACTTTACAAGGTCAGGTCAAGGTCAAAAGTCAAAACTTGTTTTTTTGCAATAATTTCGGCGCCGTTTTTTTTAAAATGCCAAACCCGGAATACACATGACGTAGAAGGGGGACCTCTACTTGTGTACCAAGTTTCAGCTTGATATCGGGTCAGGTCACGGAGCTATGACCTAAAATGTCAGTATGCGTACTGACATTTTGGCTATATCGCAATAGCCATAAAATGAAATTTTTGAAATAGAGTCAATACAAATGATTGAAAACGTTTACACATAATATTAAATGCACACGAGATCATTCCAAGTGACTCCAAGGTCACTGGAGGTCATTTAAGTTCAAAGGTCACAAGTTGATATGAAGAACGTGTGACCATGCCAGTTCCGCCTTTTTCATGTCCCTGGCACCGCCTATGGTAACATTATAGAAACATTGTTATGGGATTCGTACTTCTTTAGCATAGCATGACTAGAAGCCAAAAAAGTGTTTTTACCTTTCTTGTTCATTCAGTTGTTAGAAAATTAATCCTCCTATTTTTAAAACCCTGTGAACGCCCATGGATTTTCTCAAAATTTCAGATTTGCGGACCCATGCTAAAAGCCCTATCCATAATCTCTCGATTCATGCTTGTTCCACTGAAATCGGTCCATGAACAACGGAGTTATAAGTAGTCCAGAAGTACTCCCGATTTTGACATTTTTGCCCCACTGTATCCACACATTTCAAAATTTTGAAAATTTCTTTTTATAAAAATGTAGTTCACGTCATGGCAAATCGATTGCCGTTTGTTGCGATGAAATCGGACAAGTAGTTCTCGAGATCTCGGGGGGCCGAATCCGCCCCACCCTCCCCCCCTTACCGGGAATCGACCATACCGTCTAACCCTCCGGGAATAGGGTTAAGCAGTAGATTATTGCTGCTGTCTTCACCAGTGTATTGGGATTTACCAATGTGATGAAATGATTTTAATTCTGATTATTTTGCATCTGACATAGAATGAATGTAATTCCGACTCGTTTTCTTTCTAAAAGAAATGATTCCAATTCCAGTACCTTTAAGAAAAACACTTGAAATTAAGTTCCTAATCGTAGTCAAATGGCCATTTAACAAATGAGGATTCCAATACGCCGGTAGGAGTAAAGTTGCATTGCTAAATATCTGGGTAAGCTCTTGAGGTTCCGCGTTCGCCGCACTCTGTACTGCGCTTTTCGGAAACGTCGTCTGTAATTAGCCGGTACAGCGTCCCGTGCAATACGCGGTAGCGGGCATAGCTGCACTGGATTCAATCCGCTCAGGGCCGCCATCAGACCTCGCGGCGAAACGGCATCACTGCGAAATCCGGAGAATTGGTCGCTGGCGGTGAAGGGACGAAGCCTCTCTCCCGCCTCAGCTGATTTACCGGATACGCGGATGAAGTCTACGCCCACGGTGCGCAGACAGACCGAAAACAGGAAGTGTCGGCGACACCACATTTACATGTACCCCACTTACAGTGGGGTATCCACTGGGCCAGCAGGCTCACTGATTTCGCCCGTGAAGCCGTTATTGGTCTCCTTTGCTTTTGTAGCTCCCAGGTTTTATACACAGCAGGTTTTTTTACGAAAGTATTTGTAACAAAGCGACTGGCGACAATGCGCCATCGCCGCACGTTTCATCTTACTGCCCCATTGCCTCAGTCTTTAGATTGCGGGTTAGTTACTACTCATAACCATGACCCCAAGACCACGTCAGCTGGTGCGTTCCGTTAATGGGAATCGCATGGAAAGGCCCGAAGCCTTCCATACGTTCGACTGTCCTGCCTAGCAATGTGATTTGCCTATGGCGCCGGCATTGATTGACGGAAGATAATAGGTATAGATAATCAAGTATGACTCTGGTCTTATCATTACAGGGTCCTGCCCTCGCCTTCTGTCACCGTCGGTGCCAGCCATCGTAAAAATGACGTCCAAAGGGCCACCGCACTTTGTTTCCACTTGTCTGTCAGCCCAAGCTATCGCTCAGCTTTGTGTCTGGGAACACTCTTCCTCAGGGTGCCATTTTCTGTAAATGATTGGGGGGACAGCAGAGGGCCCGACAAGCTAACCCCCCGAAATTTGGGTTTCTCAACTGATTTGACCCACTTTGTTTTAACCATTAGAAATTTTGAGGTTTTTTATTACCATTTATGAAATAAAAAAAAACACCAAACAGAGATAGATAGATGGATAGACAGATGGAGGGATAGCTTTAGGTATATACGGAGGTGTGAACACAGTTCACGTGAACGAAATAGGCGTGTTTTAAGCATTAAAGAAGGCTTACAAACATATAAAACGTACTTCGAATATACAACAGAGCTTGTGCTACGAACAGAGGCCCTTAGTCTGAATGAGCGTTTAGGGCCCTGTGGTCGCTTGTAGGGGGTTCACTGCTTGTATGGAGAGGGCCCTGCTGGCCAGTAAAGAGATTACTAGCCGGCTTGTAAAGGGGCCCCTGCTTGCCTGTAAAGACGTTTCCGCCGACCTGACGGGTGCGCCTCATAGTCATCGTTTTGTCGTCTTCATCAGCCGTCGTTTTACGCCATGATATTTTAGCCACAAAGCCCCCATGGATTACGAGGCCTCTCCTGATCCGATTTGCCCCTCCCCGTGTGAAATCCTGGTTACACCTCTGGTCATGGTCACTCCAGAAGAATACAGATCGGCACCCCTGCTCCCCCTCACACCTTCACAACCATAGTTCACACCCCCGCTCGGACTGCCAACGCCGGCTGTCGCGAAAAATGGTGCCCGCCGCCCTCACGAGCGTCTCTCCGTTGCGTAGGTACGGTGGTAGAGCCGCGCACTTCCAGAGAGGACAAAGCGAGATGACATTGAAATCACACTTCATTAGGAGTAGTGGGGAAACTTTTCGGACGACCCACATCTTTCAGTTATGTATCAACGTGTAGATTCAAATAATAGGCACATGTTGGGAGATGAAATAAACCCTGTTCAAACCATTTAAATTCTGATCCCACCGAAAAATAAAAGGAATCATTCCAATTCCTTTTCCAACTGCGAGAAATGATTTCCAATTCAGTTCATTGCACCAAAATGGTGAAATTATTCCGAAATGATTTTATCTCGTCAATTCCAATTCCATTCCATTGGTCTTCACAAATTCACATAAGTGTGTCAGGCCTCCTTCCCTTTGCACAGACATTGCATTGTATACTTATTATTGGCGCCTCTTTCCTTTCAGCAATGACAAACAGACATTCCCTCAAAGCAATAATGATCGAAGACAAACATAAACACTTCGGGACAACCTTGGATCACTGTGGCAAATGCATCCTGCAATAGCATTTGTGGGAAACAGAGTGACATGGATTGACCAGCAGTTGGTTAGGTGAGGTCGCATTCAATCGTTTCCAGCCACTGGCAGTGGGTACTCGGTCGGCACCGGCTTGGGCAGATGGCTACCGACCGGCTGGAAGCCCTTCTCGTCTGCCCTGTAACTCAGGCTGATCACCTTTCCCTCAGGGCTGACGTAGCTGTAGGAGCCCGCCTGCTGGCTCCCTGCAGGACCGTAGTGTCCGTAACCTCCGCCGTGGCTGTACTCGCTGCGGTGTATGCCGTTGGCGGTTGAGTAGGTCGAGTCGACGGCGCCTGTCGACGTCTTCACGGTACGCTCGACGAATGGGATGGCCGGCCCCGAGGGATAATGGTAGCCATATCCGAGGCCGAAGCCATATGGCCCATGACGATACAACCCATACCCATAGGGCTGTTGGCCGTAGATGGTGTGGCCGTAGAGGCCGTGGTGGCCGTAGCCGTGCGGACCGTCGAAGCTGGCGACGGCCATGCCAGCGAGGGTCAGCAACAGAATGGTCTTCATGCCGCTCCGGTGGTGGTGGAGTGATAGCCGCGATTCCGCGGCGCCGCCTTATATAGTGGGACTGAAGGGCGCCGCGACGCGCCCCATACACCGAGTAGAGCTCTGTGGGTGTGGCTAGCGTCAGCACGGTGGCCGTCAGCCCAAGCTGAGGCTGCCACATTGTGAGCAGTTCTTAACCGATGGGTGGTATTGCGATGAACAGAGGGAGGCACTTGGTAGGTGAGCAATATGAGTAATGAAATATCATCTGCGAAGTCTTGAGCCCCGACTGGCAAGCGCCGTCAACGTTTACAATTTCATTTTTGCTCCCATTACGATATGATGCGTTGAGAATCATGCACACAGACGAAGCGTAATATATCAGCACGTGCCAGATAGGTATGCGTCTTTTGTCGTCGACGTCATTTCATTACTTTTAAATTAGTCTTTGTATCTCTATCTCTATCTCTATATTATAAATTTTAAAAAATACCCCGTCGGAGTTCGGTTTTGACGGGCTGGTGTGGCGAGACTACACGTGGCACACAGGTGAAACTCGGCAGTCTGGTGGGTTTGGTGGCACAATGCATTCTGGTCACGTTTTCGGGCGTCGGGGGTGCACGGGGTGCGCGTGGCACCCGCTACAGTCGCCCATAGGGTTTGCATGTATTTTTGACGAAATCGTGCAAAAACGGTGTCGCGCGCCGCTTCCGGGCGCCCGATCTCGGCAACCGCAGGTCGCATCGACACCAAACCAAATGCCATCGAAAGAGAATCTGCAGGGGAACAGCATGACACCGAACACGTGGCGCGGGGTTCGGCACGTGGCGCGTGCCACCCGAGGCAACGAGAAAAATGGCCGTTCTCAAAGGTTTCAAAATGGCAACATTTTTCATTACCGGTTCATTCGTGTTTACACCGCGATTTCGACAGCACGCAGTGTGACATTGTTGGCAAAATTGGTACCAATGGAAAGGCCGTAGTTTTGTCGTTCTGACGCCGCAATAAAATCATCATACTTGACATAACTGTTCGTGCCATGGGGCATCAACCGAACCGATGCATGTCGTAGTTTTGCGCAAAATCGACGGATTTTCAGTGTTTTGCGTTCAGTTGAACATTGTGGCGCCGTCATTGGGAGCTGGCCATTGAAAATACTTGCATCGAGTTCGTCAGTCAATTGTCAATGCGTCGGCATAGGCCATTTGGTCTGTCTCGTTGCGGTTGTTTTCAACGAAAGCGTACAAAAAGGTCTTATTTCGTCTTTTGCGTGATTTCTTCGTCAATTAGGGCTCCCCTTGCTCATACATAAAATTGGCTTCATGCGCAAAATCGACGCATTTTCAGCGTTTTGTGTTCGGTTGACGATTGTGGCGCCGTCATTGGGAGCTGGGCATTGAAAATACTTGCGTCAAGTTCGTCAGTCAATTGTCAATGCGTCGGCATAGGCCATTTGGTGTGTCTCGTTGCGGTTGTTTTCAACGAAAGCGTACAAAAAGGTCTTATTTGGTCTTTTGCGTGATTTCTTCGTCAATTAGGGCTCCCCTTGCTCATACATAAAATTTGCTTCATGCGCAAAATCGACGCATTTTGAGTGTTTTGTGTTCGGTTGAAGATTGTGGCGCCGTCATTGGGAGCTGGCCATTGAAAATACTTGCGTCAAGTTCGTCAGTCAATTGTGAATGCGTCGGCATAGGCCATTTGGTGTGTCTCGTTGCGGTTGTTTTCAACGAAAGCGTACAAAAAGGTCTTATTTGGTCTTTTGCGTGATTTTTTCGTCAATTAGGGCTCCCCTTGCTCATACATAAAATAGAAAAGCAAAACCCAGGAGGACGAGGCAGCGGCTACATTGTACCCTAGGTAGTCTTACGGTAGAAACCGCATGGAGGGAAATGAATGCGGTTACCATGTTAATAACAGTTTCCGATTATTTCTTCCCTTTATTGGTCTGTTGTTTTCTTCTTAGTGACTTGAAGTGAGCAGTGCCCGAGAAAAAAACGTGACCGAACACGTGATTTTTTTTTTGCATTTGCGCGATTTACATACGTGGCGCATTGAAAAAATAAGCCATTCGTCTGATACGTGTTGTGCTGTGTGTGTTCTGGCCGATTTAGGCTTCCTGGACTACAAGCGTTTTGCGTGAAATTATCGAGTGTGTGTACTGTGAAAGTGTATTGCGCCCGAAGTGGATTTGTGATACGCTCGCGATGAGGCGCCGGCCGAGCGCGGCCGACAGGCGCAGGGCGGCCGAGCGGGCCCGGCTGCGACGCGAGGCCCTGAACGAGGCCGAACGAGCCGCCGAACTGGAGCGCCGACGAGTGGCCCGTGCCGCGGATGTGGAGGTAAGGGAGGCCGACGCCGCTAGACTGAGAGACGCGCGCCGTGATGAACAGTATGCCGAGCGGGAGCACGAGCGCGAGCAGCGTCGTCGCGAGGACCCAGACGCGATGCAGCGCAACCGCCACCGCCAGCAGCGAGTGAGGGATGCCGCACGCCAAGGACGGCCCGCACCGGCGGCGCGGCAGCCCGACGAGGTTCTCGCCGGCCGGCAACTTGATGGTGGTGGTGGGACGGTCCCAGGATCAGTTCGGTCACCTCTTTGGCCGAAACTTGATTCGATTCCAAAATTCGAACGCGCAAAGAACTTTAAATGCGCGGCGCGGCAGACTTCCAAATTGCTGTCGGGGCGTCGCGAATGTGTCGTGTGGCGTACATGGGCAACTCGGGGGGTATGGGGGTACAGGAACGAGCTCGTAGCGACAGCATCTAGATGGGGCGATGCCGGCCGACAGGCCGGCTGTTTGCCGCTAGTCTCTATATTATAAATTTTAAAAAATACCCCGTCGGAGTTCGGTTTTGACGGGCTGGTGTGGCGAGACTACAAGTGGCACAGAGGTGAAACTCGGCAGTCTGGTGGGTTTGGTGGCACAATGCATTCTGGTCGGGTTTTCGGGCGTCGGGGGTGCACGGGGTGCGCGTGGCACGCGCTACAGTCGCCCATAGGGTTTGCATGTATTTTTGACGAAATCGTGGAAAAACGGTGTCGCGCGCCGCTTCCGGGCGCCCGATCTCGGCAACCGCAGGTCGCATCGACACCAAACCAAATGCCATCGAAAGAGAATCTACAGGGGAACAGCATGACACCAAACACGTGGCGCGGGGTTCGGCACGTGGCGCGTGCCACCCGAGGCAACGAGAAAAATGGCCGTTCTCAAAGGTTTCAAAATGGCAACATTTTTCATTACCGGTTCATTTGTGTTTACACCGCGATTTCGACAGCACGCAGTGTGACATTGTTGGCAAAATTAGTACCAATGGAAAGGCCGTAGTTTTGTCGTTCTGACGCCGCAATAAAATCATCATACTTGACATAACTGTTCGTGCCATGGGGCATCAACCGAACCGATGCATGTCGTAGTTTTGCGCAAAATCGACGGATTTTCAGTGTTTTGCGTTCAGTTGAACATTGTGGCGCCGTCATTGGGAGCTGGCCATTGAAAATACTTGCATCGAGTTCGTCAGTCAATTGTCAATGCGTCGGTATAGGCCATTTGGTCTGTCTCGTTGCGGTTGTTTTCAACGAAAGCGTACAAAAAGGTCTTATTTCGTCTTTTGCGTGATTTCTTCGTCAATTAGGGCTCCCCTTGCTCATACATAAAATTGGCTTCATGCGCAAAATCGACGCATTTTCAGCGTTTTGTGTTCGGTTGACGATTGTGGCGCCGTCATTGGGAGCTGGCCATTGAAAATACTTGCGTCAGGTTCGTCAGTCAATTGTGAATGCGTCGGCATAGGCCATTTGGTGTGTCTCGTTGCGGTTGTTTTCAACGAAAGCGTACAAAAAGGTCTTATTTGGTCTTTTGCGTGATTTTTTCGTCAATTAGGGCTCCCCTTGCTCATACATAAAATTTGCTTCATGCGCAAAATCGACGCATTTTGAGTGTTTTGTGTTCAGTTGAAGATTGTGGCGCCGTCATTGGGAGCTGGCGATTGAAAATACTTGCATCAAGTTCGTCAGTCAATTGTGAATGCGTCGGTATAGGCCATTTGGTGTGTCTCGTTGCGGTTGTTTTCAACGAAAGCGTACAAAAAGGTTTATTTCGTCTTTTGCGTGATTTTTTCGTCAATTAGGCTCCAAAATCAGCTGCACTTGCTCATACATAAAATTTGCTTCATTTCATCGTGCTTGATTTGACGCCACCTCCGTTATCCATGGATCACCACACCAGCTGGAAATTTCTCTTTTGGAGCTGTCTTTGGTTTAAAAATCACCATTGGCTTGAGCTTAGTTCCATCTGCCATGCAGGTCAGGACTGTGGTGAAGTGTGTCTTTTCATATGCAGTTGTTCTGATTTGGACAGTTTTGCTTCCCTTGGGCTCAACTGTTCTACTGCCAGGCATGTCAAAACACAGAGGTGTTTGAGTGAAATGAAATTACTTTGTTATCAAGTTCTAAAGGTAGTTCAGATTTTTTTCTGTTAAAAAGAAGTTTTCAGATTTTTTATGAAATTTCTCTTTTGGAGCTGTCTTTCGTTTAAAAATCACCATTGGCTTGAGCTTAGTTCCATCTGCCATGCAGGTCAGGACTGTGGTGAAGTGTGTCTTTTCATATCCAGTTGTTCTGATTTGGGCATGTCAAAACACGGAGGTGTTTGAGTGAAATGAAATTACTTTGTTATCAAGTTCTAAAGGTAGTTTTTGAGAGATTTTTGTCTTCTGCCTCAGGCTCAGGCCATTTCTCTTCATGAATCTGTGGACCCAATTCAGAGAAGCCTTGAAACCTGGATCTCTCTTCCTTCTGAGAGCCTCTAGCTGGATGTGAAGCATCGTGACAATGTAGCCACTGCATCTCTGGTCAGTCACCCATTCCACAAGCTCTTTTTCCAAGTCCGGGTACTTGGCTGGAAGGCCCCTGCATGCTCTTTTGGTTTTTGGCAGCTCAACCAGAAGTTCTTTCTGTTTTCTCCACAGCCTGACATTTGCCTGTGGAATTGTGAATTCTCTGGAAGCAGCCCAGTTGCCATTTGCTTCTGCAAATTTGATGACTTTTAGCTTGAAAGAAGCCTCATAAGAAGACCTTTTTCTTTTCAATCCTGGAGTGTCAGTCATGCCTGTTTGGGGGATACAGAATGATGGTCGTTCAAATTAACAACGGTAAATTAACAACATTCGACGCATACGAGGCCGAGCGAGCCGCCGAACTGGAGCGCCGACGAGTGGCCCGTGCCGCGGATGGGAGCGATGCCGGCCGACAGGCCGGCTGTTTGCCGCTATTTATTTTAAATCAAAAATTTCCCTTTTCAGTATTTTGAGTAAAAATTATAATATTACTAACATCGTTATTGTAAACAATTTGTATTACACATTACATAGTTCCTTCCAAACCTTTTTTTACTGTTGATAGGACCTTAGGTCCAGCCGACGACTGATCAGCGTCGAGATGTCATATAAACAAGCCATTTAACTCAGGAGCGTCAAAAGCCCCTATGCGAGCGTGTGGCGGCTGGCGAGGCAGTGATGACGCATTTTGTTTCGGGTGGAAATAATGCATGTTTCAGATTTTCCCAGCTGAAATCGTTCGTGAGGAGTACATACCAATATTGCATTTCAAGCATAACCCACCATTACGACTGGTCTCCCTCATTGTAAGCGTTTGGTCACATTCGTACTGTTACCACTGACTGCATCATGCTAGTCTATCAGATTACCCATCTTTCCATTTCATTCATGTTTTTTCCTACAGTATGTATGTGTCTATAAAAGTAACTAAGTCCACCTGTCCTGTCTTTGTCATACGTAAGTTGGTTGAACTGTTTGAGTTTGAGAACCAGCCATGCGCACATGGATGGATCGTCCATTCTATCCACAATATTCTATACACATTCTATCCATTCTATCACATATCCTTATCACCATATTGACCTACTAGTAGGACTACCTTTCCTGACAATGGCTTGCTAAACTGGATAGGTAGGTAGGTTGCATACCTGCCTTCCTAAATGAGTCTGTGGCAACTGCATCAAGGGATTGTGGTACCTGTATCGTGGGACTGCAGGCATAATGTACCAGAAGAATGAGCTCTAAATGCAATCTAAGTCGTCTTTATGAATATGTAGGTATTGTTACGTCCGTATTAGAATCCCAGCCATGAGCAGCAAAAAGTTTGCAGCAGTGAGCAAAGGCAGCAACACCACAAGATCATGGCCAACATCAGCCAACAAACCTAAGGTGGAGCAACTTTGGGAAACGATAAACTGTGGCGTCACTTTATTATTTGACAGGAAACCATCGTTCAGTTGATAATGAATGATACATTAAGTATCGATATTTGACGTCGTCTGCTTAAGCTTTCATGGGAAAACTTTACAAGCACTCCGTAAATGTCGCAGATGCGGTTTCAGTGTCTGTTAAACGATATGGAAATTTTATGAAAGGCCTGTACATGAGATCCGCTGAACATCACATGAATGTGGCAGTTTACTTATGGAAAGAAATATCGCCTTTTACAATAGCTTGGTTCAACTGCTGTTTCTAATATTCTGTATTCGTTGAATTTTATGGATTAACTTTACTCTTGTACTGCATCCAGCATTTTCCTACCTTTTCGAAGGGATACCTTCAAAAGTTGGAAGCAAAGATTTAGATAAGGCGCATTTGTAACAAACGTAACGCCAGTAATGGTTGTCCTTAGCCAGGCAACAGCCGTGGCCACAGCCGCAGCCGTGGCCATAGCCGTGCTTGGTTTTCGCAGCCGTCCCACCCATTTGGCCGAAGGCTACAGCTGGCTGCCGCCCCATGTAAACCTATATTTGCCAGCAACGTTGTTACAGTGCAGTGGCTCAACAAAATCTGTGGTCTTTCATGGATGGACATTGTTGACATTGTTTACCTTTGAAGAGCGCCATTGATATGCGCGTCTCTCACGTGTGGTGTGTAAGCTAAAGTTTATGCGCCCTAAGTATGTTCTCTAGATTCACGTTCTGGTTATGACGTTCTTGTGGGCCCAATATCACATTTCTAGCCCAGCAATTGGCCGCGGTTCTTTCATGCTGGTTGTCAGTGTACACCGCAGTGAACTCATGGCGTGCAGACACATCGAGGTTTGTGGCTGCGATATGGTTATTGGCTGTCGTTTCCTCGAGGTAACTGCTGACGGGCTCCGGCGGACTCACCGCGCCTTTCTCCACACCTGCTGAGTTCAGCGTGACAGTGGTGATCTGGCTGGCAGGCAGACCCGCGGAGTTTGTAGAGGGGACCATTCTGTCCTACCGACATTTACCTAATGTGGTAGAGACCCGTATTGCTGTGTTTACTTACTGCTGACTTTTGCTACTGGAGAAACCACCAATGCCTGCTTTTCGCAACAGTCGCGGAACGATCGATTTTGCGACGGCTGCACATGTTTCCTTGGCCATCACTTTGACTGTTCCTTATACCACCGAAATATATTTAGTTACGGTATATCTCGTTTTTACTTGGTCTTCAGCTAACTGGTCGCATACGAAAGGCGAGCTGCCCCCAGATCGCGGCCGTGGACGATGTGTGGGGCGCGGGGCTGTGGTTGATAAACTGCCGCGGACTGTAGCCAATCATCGTTCTTAGAACCGTCTGAAGCCACGCCCGTCGGGCTGACGCCGCCCAGCGCCCTCCCACTCGCAGGTCGTCCTGTCTGTGCCGAGGGGACGCACTGGGCCAGGCATGGATCAGGACATTGTCCTCCGCAATGCCTGGGATGTAGAACGAGCACTTTGGTACAATTGATGTGATCAAAATATTCTTTTTTACGTGATGTCATGGTGGGGATGGCCATGCCGTGGGTTGATTTCATGACGGTTTCGTTTTGGGTTTCCGTGATTGAGATTTCCCAGTTATGTCGGATTTGTTCGTGCCAGGTGACGCTCACGCGACGGCAGTTAACAAGGCCTCCTGTTCGCAGTAAAGAGGTGCGTAACATCATAGACTCGCATCCGACGGCCGCCATGACGCAAGACTCGGGCGATGACCACATGTACTCTGTGTTGCTACCGACTTACAACGAGCGAGAGAATCTGCCCATCATCGTCTGGCTACTGGTCAAATACTTCACTGAGGCCGATTTGGCCTTCGAGATCATCGTCATCGACGACGGCAGTCCGGACGGCACGCTGGAGGCGGCCGAACAGCTGCAGCGCATATACGGCGAGGAGCGCGTGGTTCTGCGGCCGCGCGCCAAGAAACTCGGTCTCGGCACCGCCTACATCCACGGCGTCAAGCACGCGCGCGGCGACTTCATCGTCATCATGGACGCCGACCTATCGCACCACCCAAAGTTCATCCCGCAGATGATTGCGTTGCAGCTCGCTGGTGATCTGGACATTGTGACGGGCACGCGCTACAGCGGTGACGGCGGAGTGTCCGGCTGGGACCTGCGCCGTAAGCTCATCAGCCGCGGGGCCAACTACCTGACTCAGGTGATGCTGCGGCCGGGGGCCTCGGACGTCACGGGCAGTTTCCGGCTGTACCGCAAGGAGGTGCTGCGCAACCTGATCGGCGCCTGCGTGTCCAAGGGCTATGTTTTCCAGATGGAGATGGTCGTGCGCGCCACGCGACTGGGCTACCGTATCGGCGAGGTTCCCATCAGCTTCGTGGACCGCGTCTACGGCGAGTCCAAACTGGGCGGCTCCGAGATTGTCAATTTCGCCAAGGGCCTGGTGTACCTGTTCGCCACCACGTGACGCGGCGGTGCTGCATTGCATTTACATGCATTTGCATTTACATGAGTGAAGGGTGCTGGGTGAATACGGTGTCGGTGATATGGGTGCGTTTTGTTTGGGGACCACCACGAGCCTATTTTCGACTGCAATTTGTTGGTCGATGAATTTATATGAAAACACTTTTTTGGAAGCTGCAGTGTCTTTCTCTCAACAGTCAGGCTCCGAAAGTTAGTGCTGGACCTGTTATCCCGAAATTCATTTGGGACAAGGGCATCGAAGCGAAAAATGCAAGCAGCTGTCAACCCAGTAGTCAAATATATATATATATATATATATATATATATATATATATATATATATATATATCCCGTCCCCGACTGGGGGACAGTTCACTGCCCCCCCCCCCTGAGGAGGTTTTTGCGATTGCGAGAGAATGAACAAGCACAGAGTCACGTAACTTTGTGTACCTTTTGCTTGATCAATTTTACATCTCTTGTCAAAATTTTGACCTCAGGTCAGGTCAGGTGCCTGACCTAGGTCAAGTCAAACTGCCCTATGTCCAAGGAAGTTTAGCGCCCTATCACTTTTTCGCAAAACAAGATATCTCAATAAATGAACCACCGTCAAAATCGGCGATGAATTACTCAGAATGGGTCGAAAATGGCAGAACTAGCTTGCACAGACGTAAGTAATACCAGGAACCTCAAAAAGTTTGAAAAAGGAGCATATTTTGGAAATAAACAGGCTCTCGCGAATAAAGCTCCACCAATTGTGTAGATTGGTAACTAATTAATTTTTCCAAACTTTAGGCATAAAAAAACATCACAAGAACCTCTAAGATCAATAAAATTTACATACATCGTCTTTTTTCGCGAAAATAAAGGAACGCTAAAATTAGTTCCCGTCAATTTGTTACTGTATACGGCAGCAGCGCACGCCTACAGCTGGCGTGAGAATTGCCGTGTCTTTAACTCAACGTTTCGGCGTATATATTGAACAAATCTGGGAAATTAGACGTGTATCGGCATGCGCGGACCTTTACTTGTGCGCTGGTGCCTTTACCTATATGTTTTTAGTCACAGCCCTTGAGATTCAGACCATTTCTCGGTGTCATGCAGTCGGCTATGAGAAAGCGTATATAGGGCGTAAATTGCTTACATATTATCTAAAACTAACAAATGAGACCAGTTTCGAGCTCTACTCGTCACAAACTTTCCAACAGTGTGCTTATTTTTATGTGTTCGTGATGTTAGAAGGGCGGTCGTGCGCGGGATATATATACAGCGCACGGACAGTACACCATGGTACGAACCTATGACGTGAGACGACTTTAAATATGGGAAAGTGGATGTATTCATGGAAACTCGCAGGCTCCAAACATCTAAATTCTTGTATCACTACAAGTTACTGAGAGGCGGGCAGTAGCCGTTTAGAATTTAACGTTTTGATCAGCTTTTTTACCGATTTACTTATTTTCCATCTGATGGTATGGTATTTTACGTAGGTGTTGGCACGTGGGATCCGTGAGTGCCACGGCACCCCTTTTTTCCGAGAATGCTGAATATTAGCCCTATGGCGATACATGGAAAGATTCGTCTTCAAAATTGGCTATGGTATCCCCACTGTCTGAGACGTTCCTATGTGTATGGTATGTTACTTGTAAACCTGATTCACCGCGAATAATTTTCAAATGGCCAAGTTTTCACCTCTCAGATGAGATTAGTGTTTCGGAACGTTCTCTTGCAAATAAATGAATAACTGTGTACACCTGATATGCAGTCTTGACGACTACTAAAGGAAAGGCCCGAGAACTGGAACGATGCATTAAGGAACTAGTAAATGCGGAACATGCGGTCGTTTTAATGAAACGTGTCAGAGGAAAGATACCATACCAAGGTATGCTAAGGTATAGTTATACCAGGACACTAAATCCAAGGTATAGATGAATACATATAAAAGAAAATAAATGGTATATAAAGAGTGGGAAAACAATAAATGGAATATATATATTCGTAAAGTGTGGTAGTATGTTTTCTCTGATACGTGTTTCATTAAGAATGACGCGCATTCGTCAGTTTCTTAACCCTATTCCCGGAGGGGTAGACGGTATGGTCAATTCCCGGCAAGGGGGCGGATTCGCCCCCCTCCCTGAGATCTGGAGAACTACTCGTCCGATTTCATCGCAACAAACGGCAATCGGTTTGCCATGACGTTAACTACATTTTTATAAAAAGAAATTTTCAAAATTTTGAAATGTGTGGATACAGGGGGGCAAAAATGTCAAAATGGGGGTACTTTTGGACTTGTTATAACTCCGTTGTTTATCGACCGATTTCAATAAAACTTGCATGAATCGAGAGATGATAGATAGGGCTTTTACCATGGGAACATAAATCTGAAATTTTGAGAAAATTCATTGGCGTTCACAGTGTTTCAAAAATAAGAGGAATAGTTTTCTAACAACTAAAAGAACAAAGGAGGCAAAAACACTTTTTGCCTTCTTCTAGTCATGTTATGCTAAAGAACTACAAGTCGCATCACAATGTTTCTGTAATATTACCATAGGCAGTGCCAGGGACATGAAAAAAGGGGAACTGTCATGGTCATACGTTCTTCAAATCAACTTGTGACCTTTGAACTTAAATGACCTCCAGTGACGTTGGGGTCACTTGAAATGATCTCGTGTGCATTTAAGGTTATCTGTAAACGTTTTCAATCATTCAATCACTTGAACTCAGTCTATTTCAAAACATTCATTTTATGGCTATTGGGTAACTCCGTGACCTTACCTGATATCAAGCTGAAACTTGGTACACAAGTAGAGAACACCGTTCTACGTCATATATATTCTGGGTTTGGCATTTGAGAAAAACGGTGCCGGAATTATTGCAAAAAAAACAAATTTTGATTTGACCTTGACCTGACCTTGTAAAGTGACCTTATGTGAATAAAATTACATCTGCACATTGCCCAATTATTTAGCTATACATCCATGGAAAGTTTTAAGTTTTGCCTTAAAAAAACGCTGTTTTTGTCAGACATTTTCCTTTTACCCTCAACATGGCCAAAAATGTTCTGAGGTGCCTTCCAAAAACGTTGCCTGGCTCCGCTCCTGAGCAAAAAAGAATTTTGGAATTTTGTCACGGCAGGTAGAAAGAATAGCTAGGGAAAGCGGCCAAGTTTCGTGAAGCTGCGTTAAAAAGCCTGGAATTGGCAAGGAAAAAACCGGAAGGCGGGGCGGATTCAGTCCCCCTGCCGGGAATAGTTATGAATAGTTATGTTAGTTATGTTAGTTATGTTAGTTATGTTAGTTATGAATAGTTAGAATAGTTATTAAATGCATCAAGTTATCGGGCCTTTCTCTTGACAAAGTCGTCAAGATTGCATATCAGATGTACCAGATCATTCATTTATTTAAATACGAACGTTTCGAGACACTGATATCTCATCCTCAGAGTGGAAAAAATTGGCAGAAGTAATCATCTGAAAATTATTCACGGTGAACCAGGTTTGCGTACAGATAAGATGTTCAAAGATACACGCCATGTGCTGATCAATTCCGGTTGAAAACGTACCCATTTTAATTCACTGTCCCTTGGTGAGGAAGACAGCCCTGTGAAACCAAGGCTACTTTCACAACAAAATGTGCAAAGTCTGACTGAGCGGATCCTAGGTTTTGAGCCACGCGTTTGCTATTCATTTTACGTGTATTTGGCTGTGAACTGGGCCAGTAACTGCAGCCGACGTGCTATTCTTTTTTGCGATAAATCCACATACAGGAGATGACCAAAAGAGCTATTGCAGACATACTACAATAAAATACGATGATTTTTTAGGCTGATATAAAGCACAAACGAACGGGATACATGTTGTGATTTTCATTGGAAGAAGTCAAGAGCCACTATGCGATACTGAATTCAGTCGATAAGGGTTTCAATGTTTTTTTTCAGGTTTCGAGAATCAGTGCATCGTCTGCTTCCAGGCGGCAAGGCGGCGTTGCGCGCAAACCGCTGACCGGAAACGTTTGGCTGTCGGTGTAAACGACAGACGGTGAACGGGGCTACATGGTGGTGCTTTTTCCCGGTCTCGCCGTCTCTAAATCGCCAGCATCACACTTAATCCTGGAAAATGTGCAAAAACAACTTTTCCACATTGCTGTCGCTTGCGCGTGGTGTGTGCCTCGCGCATTAAAACGTGCTGTGTGCCGCGCAATCGTCCGTTCAATTGTCATTCCAAATTGATTCGTCTCGAGGCGATTCAACCCGTGGTTTCCGAGAAAACTTGTGGCGGAACCAAAACGATGTTTTTTATTAATTTGATCCGAGTGGCTTGATTGGGAGACATTACAGGTTGTTTGTTTGATGTTTGACGCGGTTTCCGTTTCCCGTTTTAATTGTTAGACCTATGGGCTAGAAATCAGCCTAAAAGCAAGCGGCGTGCCGCATCGCGACGAAAATGAGCAGATTTTCTGGTGGCGCCTATGACATTTCGAACGGTGCGCGGCACGTGCCGATTCGTCATTCCAATTGGGCCCTGGACCGGAGCAAAGATTTGTCGACAGACAGGTGTCTTAACCCTATTCCCGGCAGGGGGGGGGGGCGGAATCCGCCCCCCCTCGGGTTTTTTGCTTGCCAATTCCAGGCTTTTTAACGCAGCTTCACGAAACTTGGTGACTTTTCCTAGCTATTCCTTCTACGTGCCGTGACAAAATTTCAAAATTCTATTTTGCTCAGGGGCGGAGCCAGGCAACGTTTTTGGGAGGCACCTCAGGCCATTTTTGGCCATGTTGAGGGTAAAAGGAAAA
This sequence comes from Capitulum mitella, assembly GCA_030062745.1. Taxonomy (NCBI): domain Eukaryota; kingdom Metazoa; phylum Arthropoda; class Thecostraca; order Pollicipedomorpha; family Pollicipedidae; genus Capitulum; species Capitulum mitella. The sequence continues at coordinate 1,589,965 of CP099844.1, forward strand.
TGTCTGCCAAAAACAGAGTTCTTAAGATAGAACTTAAAACTTTATATGAATGTATAGCTAAATAGTTGGGCAATGTGCAAATGTGTGTCAAATGTGCAAATGTGTAATTTTGTTTATCTGAGGTCACTTTACAAGGTCAGGTCAAGGTCAAAAGTCAAAATTTTTTTTTTGCAATAATTTCGGCGCCATTTTCTTCAAATGCCAAACCCGGAATATATATGACGTAGAAGGGTGCCCTCTACTTGTGTACCAAGTTTCAGCTTGATATCAGGTCGGGTCACGGAGCTATGACCTAAAATGTCAGTGCGCGTACCCTATATCGCAAAAGCCAAAAAATGATTTTTTTGGAATAGAGTAAATTCAATCTATTAAAAACGTTTACAGACAATATTGAATGCACACGACATCATTCCAGGTGACCCCAAGGTCACTGGAGGTCATTTAAGGTCAAAGGTCACAAGTTGATCTGAAGAACGTGTGACCATGGCAGTTCCCCCTTTTTTATGTCCCTGGCACCGCCTATGCTACCATTATACAAACACTGTAATGCGATTTGTGCTTCTTTAGCATAACATGATTAGCAGAAGCTAAAAAAGTGTTTTGGCCTCTTTTGTTCATTCATTTGTTAGAAAACTAATCCTCCTATTTTTGAAACCCTGTGAACGCCCATCAATTTTCCCAAAATTTCAAATTTGCATACCCATGGTAAAAGCCCTATCCATAATCTCTCGATTGATGCCAGTTTCATCGAAATCGGTTCATAAACAACGGAGTTATAAGAAGTCAAAAAGCACCCCCCATTTTGACATTTTTGCCCCCCTGTATCCACAAATTTTAAAATTTTGAAAATTTCTTTTTATAAAAATGTAGTTCATGTCACGGCAAATCGATTGCCTTTTGTTGCGATGAAATCGGATAAGTAGTTCTCGAGATCTCAGGGGGGGCCGAATCCGCCCCCCCTGCCGGGAATCGGCCATACCGTCTAGCCCTCCGGGAATAGGGTTAAACAGTACATAGACTAGGGCCTGCCGCTTACTTCGCTAGTCAAGGTTCATAGACACTGAACTGCCCAGTTTCAAACTGTATGAGTTTCAAAACAGTCTGATCTTTGGAATCTTTGGCTGGTTTTAGGCTTTGGGGCACGGGTTGTCACATGATGGTAACGTGCTCCGTGCTGAACGCTTTTTTGCATGACAGACCCGTTTCTAAATGTGCTTGATTTCATTTTGCATTTCACTGTGATGACCTGATCTTAGTGACTGCCTCCACATCCGACACAAAAAAGATAGAAAGCATGGAAAATAGTCATTTTACTCCTTGCCCATCAGTGTTATCTTAAAACGCACAAAAGATGCCATGCGATGTGCTGTTTAATTTCTTTTGATAGAATATCCATTTCGAGTTACTGTCCCTGGGCGGCAAAGGCAGTCTTATGAAACCAAGGCTACCCTGATAACGGAATATGCCGAGTTTTTTATCTCACGGATCCTGGGGTTTGAGCCGCGCGTTCGCTGTTCAGTTCATGTGGCTGTGACTTGAGTGAGTGACTGCAGTCGGCATGAATTCCTTTTCGCGATAAATCCGCGTTGAGACATGCAGAACTTTACCAAATGACGTATTACAGACATGGTATGATAACAAGACGATTTGTGGGTTAATACGGAGCACGAAAGAACGGGCTACACGATAATGTGGTTTTCATTGCAAAAAATCATAAGCCCCCACGCGATATTGAAGTGGAATCAATAAGAGGATGGATGATGAGTGGATCGTCTGCTTCTAGGCGTCGTGGCGCCAGAACAGTGGCCTGCCGGTACGAAAGAAAGACGGAACTACACGGAGCTACACCGTGATGTTTTTCCCAGTCGCTGCGAGCTCTGGATCGCCAGCACCACATCCCATCCTGAGAAACGCCCGGAAACATGTTTTTCACATTGCTTTCGTTTGCGCGTAGCGCGTCGCGCGCATTACAGCACAGCATTAAAACGTGGTGTGTGCCCCTCGATTGCCCATTTCGTTTTCATTCCAAGTTGATACGTCTCCAGACGATCCGACCCGTGGTTGCCGAGAAAGCTCGCCGGAACCGAAACGATGTTTGATGTCTGTGTTTCCCGTTTTACGTGTTAAACGATTAATGTTACGACTAATTACGTGTAAAGATTAATGTTGAAGCGCGTGTGGCACGCGCTTCAACGTCATACTACGAGTCGCAGCGTGACAAAAATTAGCGGATTTTCTGGTGGCGCGCGAGACCTTTCGAACGGTGCACGGCACGCACCGATCCGCCAATCCGTTTGGGCGCTGGTCCGGAGCAAAGATTTGTTGACAAACGGAAAAACAGATAAATGCTACTGAAATAGTATAAAGGCTAGGGCTTGCCGCTTACTTCGTTGAGCGAGGTTTATGAGAACTGAACTGCCCATTTTCAAACAGTACCAGTTTCGGAGCAGTGTGACCTTTGGGATGACCATTTGCTTCGAGCTTTGGGGCGCGGATCGCCATTAATGACGGCAACATGCTCCATGATGGACGTCTCTGTGCATGGCAGACCTCGCTTCTGAGCGCACTTGATTCTATTTTACATTCCGCTTTGATGATGCGATCTTGGCGACGGTCTCTACATCTGGCAAAAAAGGTGAACAACATGGCAAGTAGCCATTTTGCTCTTTGCCTATGAACATTCCCTTTAAACGCACAAAGGATGGTATGCGATGTGGTGTTCAGTTTCGTTTGAGGGGATATCCATTTCGAGTCACTGTTTTTGGGTGGCCAAGGCAGCCTTCTGAGACGAAGAGTACTTTGACAACGCAATGTGTCGAGTTTTTGACCTCGCGTATCCTAGTTTTTGAGTCGAACGCACGCTATCCAGTTTATTTCGCTGTGACTTGTGCCAATGACCGCAGTCGACATGAATTCTTTTTCGCGATAAATCCGTGTTAGGACATGGATAACTACCAAATGATCTTTTACGAACATATTACCGCAAAATACAATGATTTTTGTGTTCATATGGAGCACAAAAAACTGGCTACATGCCGCTGTGATTTTCATTTCAAAAAGTCAAAAGCGTCTATGCGATACTGAAGCGGAATCGATAAGGGATTTCAGAATGAGTGCATTGTCTGCTTCCAGACGGCGTAGCGCCTGAACAGTGGGCCGAAGCCTTTGGGCTGCCGATACTAAACAAAGACGGTACACAGAGTTACACCTTGATGTTTTTTTCGAGTCGCTGCGATCTCTGGATCGCCAGCACCACACCCAATCCTGAAACACGTCCAGAAACAGCTATTTCACGTTGCCATCACTTGCACGTGGCACGTGCCGCCCGCATTGCAACGTCGTGTGCCACACGATTGCCCGTTAACGTTACGATTCCACATTGTTCAGTTTCGAGCCGATTCGACCCGTGGTTTCCGAACAAACTCGTTCGGGACCGAAGCAATGTTTGACGCTGTTTGTGTTTCCCGTTTTACGTGTTACCCGATATGGGCTAAAAATCACCATTGAAGCGCGCGGCACTCGCTAAAGACGTGTCGCAAAAAACAATGCGAAAAAAATAGCGCATTTTCTGATGGCGCGCAAGACCTTTCGAACGCTGCACAGCACGTGCCAATCCGTCATATCATTTGGGCTTTGGAAAAGAACAGATCTGTCGAAAGGCGGACAGAGAGAAGTTTCTTAAATAGCTCAAATCGGAAAGAGGCAAAAGCGAATGGGATTTTATACATGGCGGTGGCTCGGAAGTTAAGATCGAGGTGTTTATCATTCTTTCAGTCACTTAGTCAAAGCTTCTGAACGTCTGGCGTCGACCGCGCCACAGGTGGCACCATCGGGTGCGCCGACTCGGCGGACAGATTGTACTGCAGCTTTCGAAGCGATTCATGACCTACAGCACGTGCCATGTGACGCCCGCCGGACCCTCTGCAGAATTCAATTAATCACGGGCACGGGACGGCGGGTACTATTGACTCAAGGTTTGGTGACAACATAGGCCTCACTTGCGGGTGCGTGCTTTTGTGGTCGACACTCATGTGTGGTCCACGTGGCGATCCATAGGCAAAAGTCGTCAGTGTTCCGATTTGGAATCAAGAGCCTCTGAGTGCTGCCAGAAGTGACCTAGGCGGCTGAATTTAGTTGGTAGATAGACCGGCACTAGCGCTATCCAATGATACTCCACATTATGGGCATGGCACAACGGGTCATGTGCAGCGCATGACCTTCAAGAGAGCGCATGTGCGCCTCTCTTCCATACGTTTTTTTCTGGGCCAGTTGTCGGGACGTAAAGGGCGCAGGTCGGCGCGATGATGGCTTGACAAGGACAGAAAAGTGGACGACCAATTTTGATGCATTCAGGCCGAAACGGAGGTGCCCAAGCATAACACCCATTTTTTATTGCCGCAAAAGCACTGCCGCTGGGATGCTGAAATTTGGTGGGTAGAAGCGCGTGATACTTGGCTTTCGATATATATGGCTGCTCGTGCGTCAACAGCTTCAGCCTGGTGTGTGCGGGACGCACGTGCTGAGGTGTACCCCTATACTATTCAGGCTTTAGGTTTGGGAGCCGTTGATGCTGGCGCTGGAGGCACCAAATTTTGTGGTGGGCTGCAAAGTCAACCGCCATCCAGGACAAGCAAGATTTAGGGCATCAATGGCCAGATTCCATCCGTGTGAGCGTGCAGCTGGCAGGACTTGGGATCCTCCGTTTGCGGGTTTGTCATAACTACCGTAATACCTTTATTTAGATACAGTCGCTGCGCGAGTGCACAGGTCTGCGTGCGATACAAAGCTTTGGCTTTGACCGATGACTTATGACAAACCAAGAGGCAAACCAACGGTGCAGCGCAATGGTTTGCCTCTGGTAAACTCGGGCTTGCCGCTTTCTTCGTTAAGCAACGTTTTTTGGACGCTGAATCGTCCAGTTTCCAAAGGCATCAGTTTCGAAGCAGTCTTACCTTTGCGACGCTTGGTTAGTTTTGGGCTTTGGGGCACGGATCATCACAAATGACGGGAACGTGCTCCATGATGAACGCAACTGCGTGATGATACACGTATTGAGTGCGTTACAGACCCTGTTTCTAAGAGCATTTGATGTTATTTTGCTTTTAACTTTGATGATCCGATCTGAGTGGTAAGAAGGTATGGAAAGTAAAATTAGGCAAGACGCAAAGAGTATATTAGGCAAAAGGACGAGCGCGGTATATGACAGTTGGAAAAACGCACTAGTACAACACGTAAACAAAGCACGTATCTCCTATCGCTAACCGCGCAATTCGAAACCATCGTGGCTGTCCCATGGCATAAACATTTCTGCTAATGACTGCGGGCTGCCGCGATGCGTGCTGCAGGAATAACCCCAGCGCTGACAGTCCTAACAATATCGCTACGAAAGCAAGAACAGTGTAACCCGATGGTCGCATACTAATGCCAAATGTCTCGGACAGTGCGACAGTGACGGCTGTTGACAAAACAAACCCTAAGCAATGCAATCACCGTGAAACTGACAACGTGAATCATGACAGTTACCGACATGTCACACAAAATGTACATCAGCTAGTCAGCCGTCAGCCGGACTGGTGGATGGGCGGGCCAGAGCGGCCGGCGCACCAGAGGTCGGTGGCCGGCCGGACTTCCGGGCGCGGCCTGGGCGTGCTGCAGACGGCACGACTGCGGACACGACACCGGACCAGACGAGACCGCCGCTTTGACCAGCCGACTGGCTGTCGACACTACGCAGCCACGCCAGAAGCGCACAGCCGCCACGCCGCTGGCAGCTGTAACGGCACAGTCCATGCAGGGAAAACCAACAGGGTGGTCGATTTCAGTCAGAGGTCATTAAAGTGGCCCAGACACTACCCCGCCGGTCCATTGCGCAGGCGGCGAGGTCGGTCGCGGCCTACTGCTGCTGCCCGCCGGTCCCAGGCAGGCGACTGAGGTCGGCCTGTAGACAATGTAGTCGGCCGCGGTCGTCGCCGCACACCATCGTGGTGGGCAGGCCGGCCGACGGCGGCGTTAGCAGCAGGCAGTGGCGTATGCAGGTAGCGAACTCGAACTCACCCACCTGGGGACGCAGACGGCGCCTGTCACTGGCTGGCGGTGGACCTTACTACACTCGCCTCGCCATCTCGCCTGCTACCACGAGCAGCAGCAGCACGCTTCTGCACATCATCCATATTCACGCCTAGTTTTTAAAACGTCCGTGCCCACGTATACAAAGGAACAGAAAAAAACAGAACGTAGGTGTGTCCTACATTTACTCAAGCCGTGATCAAGAGAAGTAAAAATGAACACACAAGGTGACGACCACAGCCGTCCATACATGCATTTGACGCCATGAAGAATAGCATACTGTGGCTTACGGGGCAGTTCACAATTAGATTCTGCGGCGAAGGAAAGGCCACGCTTACCCGAACTGGCCGATGGACTTGAGAGCCATCAGTTAGCCTATCTGCCGAATTCTGTGATTGTGTGCAACGTGCATTCCGCACAGGTCCTGGATACTATTGTAAAAAGGCACGCTTCGTAAAACAGAGCTCATGTCATACCGTTATTCCAAAGGCTGATGTACAACACCGTTTCCTTACTCGAAATTGCGTCATTTCGTTTTTCCTCTTCCCATTCAACACCCTAGTGCAAAAAAACATCGTCCTGCAACCGTTGGAGCGAACACTAGGCTCTGGCACTGATCATGTGGATGACTCTGGCACTGATCACTGATGATGATACGACTAGAGACTGCAAGCAACAACTTGGCTGTCTGAATTCACAACGACACTGGAATAATGGTGGAATATTCCCTTTCAAGAATGATCACAGAGCCAGTTGACAAGCTGCAAGTCTATTTGCACCTCCTGGAGCTGCCGTTTCTTCCCCCAAAACGACCAGCTGAGTGCCATCGGAGTATCTAAGTGAGTCTGAGTGGGTGTCCGAGTGTCGCGCTACATTTACTCTAGTCGCTGAAATATGGACGCGGAACAAAAGGTCAACAGCCGATAGCCAATAGTTAATGGCCATGTGATTCAAAGAAATGCTCCACCTTTAAGACATGTTTTCAGCTGAGATCGCCACACTGCAGCTTGCCGTATCACAACTCTATTCCTAATGAACACTGGCCACTTTCATCTGGTTTCGACGACGAATCAATCGAAGCGTTAGATTGGCCAACACTTCGTACAGACCAAGACGTTTTCCGGGAAAGGATGCCGTTTTGTCTGGAACGGCTCGAGTCCATCTAATTTTCGTTCAGGCCTCTCTAATAGTCATCTGAGATGGTTGAATCGGGTATGCAGCGCACAGAGACCTAATGTTTCCTATGAGGCGTGGTATGCCGCCCGCAGAGACATGGAATGGCGTCCACAGAGGCGTGGTATGACACCCATAAAAGCCTGGTACTCTGCCCAGAGTCCTCATAAAAACGATCGTATGTAGTTGCCACCCTTTGGAGCGCATGTTCGCATTGCCGCCGTTTTCAGGGTGCTGTTCCTAGCAGAAGGCGTACAATTTCTCAGACGCATCGACCCCCGTGCCCCAAACAATTAAAATGAATGAACTGCGGCGTTGATACTCTGCGTGCCGATATTTTGCGGTGTACACATTTTGCGTGTCGATATTTTGCAGTGTCGATACCTGGAATGTTGATATTTTGCGTGCCGATATTTTGTCTGCTGATAGTAAGCGTTTCGATGTTTTGTACTGCAATCTTCAATTTTACTAAATCCATTCCTGCCAATGCATGCATTAATAATGTTGTACATACATTTTCCATGAATGCCAGTACTGGATTGAAATCAATGATGCAAATCATTAACAAGCATGGACTGAAGTCCTAGCTTCTCAAATTTCGGTGTGTGACCCCGCCCTTGATCCTTATTTTTGCCCCCATTTCAATCTTAACCCTGTGTATCACTGTTACGGTGCGTAAAATGCTGAACTCACCGAGCAATGTTTTCGGCAATCATAACCCAATTGCACATGGCGTTGGATTGTCCCTACGACGTTCCCTGCAAACATTCGGAATCTCGAAGCATTGTTTAGACTGATATCAAAATAAAACTTTCAAGGGTTGGAGGTTTTGATAAATGCAACAGATCTGCTATCTCAGATTTTTTCGGACATCACGGGTCACTAACTTAACCCTATTCCCGGCAGGGGGGGCGCAATCCGCCCCCCTCGGGTTTTTTGCTTGCCAATTCCAGGCTTTTTAGCGCAGCTTCACGAAACTTGGTCACTTTTCCTAGCTATTCTTTCTACGTGCTGTGACAAAATTTCAAAATTCTATTTTGCTCAGGGGCGGGGCCAGGCAACGTTTTTGGGAGGCACCTCGTGCCATTTTTGGCCATGTTGAGGGTAAAATGAAAATGTCTGCCAAAAACAGAGTTTTAAAGCTAAAACTTAAAACTTTACATGGATGTATACCTAAATAGCAGGGCAAAGTGCACATGTAATTTTGTTTACCTGAGGTCATTTTACAAGGTCAGGTCAAGGTCAAAAGTCAAAATTTGTTTTTTCGCAATAATTTCGGCGCCGTTTTCTCAAATGCCAAACCCGGAATATATATGACGTTGACGGGTGTCTTCTACTTGTGTACCACGTTCCAGCTTGATATCAGGTCGGGTCACGGAGCTATGAGCTAAAATGTCAGTGCGCGTACCCCATATCGCAATAGCCATAAAATCAAATTTTTAGAATAGAGTGAATTCAAATGATTGAAAACGTTTACAGATAACATTAATGCACACGAGATCATTCCAAGTGACCCCAAGGTCACTGGAGGTCATTTAAGGTCAAAGGTCACAATTTGATCTGAGAAACGTGTGACCATGACAGTTCCCCCTTTTTCATGTCCCTGGCACCGCCTATGCTAACATTATACAAACATTGTAATGCGATTTGTACTTCTTTAGTATAACATGACTAGCAGAAGAAAAAAAGGTGTTTGCCTCTTTTGTTCATTCCGTTGTTAAAAAAACAATCCTCCTATTTTTGAAACCCTGTGAACGCCCATGAATTTTCCCAAAATTTCAGATTTGCGGACCCATGGTAAAAGCCCTATCCATAATCTCTCGATTCATGCCAGTTTCATCGAAATCGGTCCATAAACAACGAAGTTATAAGAAGTCCAAAAGTGCCCCCCATTTTGACATTTTTGCCTTCCTGTATCCACAAATTTCAAAATTTTGAAAATTTCTTTTCATAAAAATGTAGTTCACGTGACGGCAAATCGATTGCCGTTTGTTGCGATGAAATCAGATAAGTAATTCTCGAGATCTCAGGGGGGGCCGAATCCGCCCCCCTGCCGGGAATCGACCATACCGTCTAGCCCTCCGGGAATAGGGTTAAGGTCAAGTCCGTTTTCAACATAAGTGTTTTTTTCCAAAACTGACCGATTTAAAAAAAACAATTCGAGACCCAGTTTCCGTTAGTCGGCAAAATTTCGATGACCTCCAACCACTGACCTAAGGTCAGGTCACGAATAACTGTCATAAGTCAAAATGCAATGGCATCAAAACTGGCGATGAATGACTCAGATCAGGTTTAAAATGGCAGAACTGGCTCGCACAGTTGAAACTAATACCAAAAATCGAAAAAGTGTCAAAAAACTGTTTGTTTTGGAAATAAACAGACTTTTGCGAATAAAGCTTTGCTAATTGTGTAGACTGATCACTACTAAGTTTGTTTTTCAAAATTTGGACATGAGAAATCATCCGAAGAATCAAATGGATAGAGATACAACACATCAAATGGTATATCTCGCGAAAATAAAAGACCGCTAAAATTAGTTCCCATTAATTTCATACCGCTTTCATCGGCGGCGCCGCCGTTCAGCATTGCCAAAATCATTGTCTTTAACTCAACGTTTCCGTGTACATATTAAACAAATCAGAGAAAACAGGCATATATCGGCATCTGGGGAATTTCACCTGTCCGCTGAAACCTTTACCTACCCGTTATTAGCCATAGCCCTTCAGATCCAGGCCGTTTCTCGGTCTCATGCAAGCGGCTATGACAAAACAAATATAGGGCGTAAATGGCTTACATATCACCCCAAACTAAAAATGAAGCCAGTTTTGACCTCTACTCGTCAAGAGCTTTCTAAAGGTGTGCTCATTTTTACCGTGCGATCAACCGATCATGAGTTAGAGGGGGGCGGTCAACCCCCACCGTCGAACGTGCATGGCACCGACCCGCGGTGGGACGCGGGTTGATAAGAAGGAAAATTCACCCTTCACCAAATTTGTTTTTGTCAGCAGTTTATCATATTTCCGTATCCATAACGCCAGGGCGCGTCTGTGTACGCGTGGGAGGACTTACTCGTCCCCCCCCCCGACCTCGAATACTACCCGTTCAATTTCGTCGTAATAAACAGCAATAGGCTGGCCATAATGCAACTATATTTCGTTTTGTAAAACGAAGTTTTGAAGATGTTGGACGAGGTGGAAACAGGACAGCAAAAGCCAGAACGGGGGTATTTTTGGCTTGTTATAGCCCCGCTGTTTATAGACCGATTTTGACGCAAATGACATGAATCGAGCGCTAATCGATTGGATCGATTCCCTACTGGCCCAAAGTTAGGAACACGAGGAGAATTCGTAGGTCACAGGGCTTGAAATGACATTTTTGGGGAAACCGAATTAGCATAAAACTGAACAGCAACTGTTATTAATCATGTTATACTTAAGAAGTGCTAATCACATTACAACGAATGTATCATGTTGGCACTGGCAGCACCAGCGACATGAAGAAAGGGAACTGTCATGGTCGCATGTTCATCAGGACTACTTACGACCTTTGACCTCAAATGACCTCAAATGACTGTCGTCACACGGAATAGCCTTGAGTTCCTTTCACTGTGTTTGGAAACGTTTCCAATCACTTCAATCGCCTATAATCCTAAAAGCCCTGTTTATACTCGTCGAGATGTGCGCAGGCATTTTAAGTCCATCTTGATTTTTATCCAGGGTTTTGTCTCCAAAATGAACAAAAGACCGGAAACAAAGATGACAAAGCCGTAGTGTTCGACGCAATCAAAAGTGTGCTCAGGTGGTTCGTATTTCAAATGTGGGATGACAAAGAAGCAGAAGCCAAAGCAACATCTACCTAGGCCACGATACCGTAGTTTTGCTTGCACCATACAACGTATGCCTTGTCCACCTTTACTCTCTGGCCGGACAACAACACGGTGAGACAGCGCCGGTTATTGTGACCGACCTGTTGCAGCCCGCAGTTGTCAGTGTTGGCGCCGCGCTGCCGCCAGACCACCATGCGACGGTCCGTGCCGCTGCTGTACAGAACGTCCGGCCGGCACGGGTCACGGCCCACCCAGGTCACCTGGCCACAGTGAGCCTGCAGGGCGGCCACCGCCGCAGACGGAGCGTCAGTCGGTCCCAAACATCAGGCAGACGGCAGCCACGCCGGCCAAACACGACTGGTAGCCGTGGCGGCCATCACACCGGCCTGCACACGGTCCCTGACGGCACCTTCACCGACACATCTGTCATCAACTAACAACTGGCGAGAAGCACCGGGCAGGAGACTTTACCACAAAACAGGTACCTTGTGCCTGTCTACGGATGCCACGGTCGGTTTTTCCACACACTGTTGGTTTCCTTATTCCATCTGTCCTTTTACGCGGCCACTGTCGCTTACAAGTCTCCTCTGTCCTCTTATCGGCCCAGTGTCGTGCCAGCGGTGCCTCAGTCCTCTTACTGGCTCACTGTCACTCCGGCGGCCCCCTCCTCCCACTCTGATCATGCAGTCCTCCGGACCCCCCCCCCGTCATCTTACCTGGACAATGCAGTTATCCAGACCCCCAACAGTCCTCTCACCCGAATACTGCAATTCCCCGAACTCATAGTCCTCTCACCTTGACGCTGCTGCGGTTCGCGAATGCAACGGACCAGAGCTGGCCAGAGCTGTCCCCTAGCACGACGGCGTCACACGTGACATCCAGAGCGGACGGCGGGGTCGGCTGGGCCGTCTCCGCCCTGCTGTCGCGGGGAGGCGGCGCCACGCTGCGCCGGCTGGCGTCACTCGGCAGCTGGCAGCTGGCCGCAGTCGGCGCTGACGCAGCAGCCGGCAGTATCGGCTGCCAGCTGACGCTGTGCGCAGGTCAGAACGCAGTTCCAACGGACGGCGCACGCAGTCTGATCATAGCGGTTTGGGGCACGGCTTGACACTTTCGGTCTTTGTTACTGGTGTCACAGCATGCAGCTGTCAAACCAAGTGGGCAGATGAAAATGGCAATGGAAACCATAAAAACAACTAAATAAATAAGTCATACATTCGTTTTCCGTCCCCAAACTTCATCCGAATGGATTTCCGGGGTGTTGCTGGGGATCTGAGACAGTACTGAGGCCAGACTGCCGCACTGACCCACACCCGATCGCGCCAATCCCAGTCTCGGCTGATTTTGTTGTGCCGTGAAGGGCGCTACGAAATGACCGGAAGTGCGCATGCTCCCATCTTGGCCAACTGTCCACCGACCCGCGGCTCAAAACTGAGCACCAGGGCGACTCGATCCCTTCTTACCGACGGGGATATCAACACGCCAACCAAATGAGCTACCGATCACATGGAATCTTGATCCATAGTTCATTCAATATCGATCTCCCCTCATACCCGGGAGACCAGAATCCCGGTAATACATTTAACACGAGCAAACACGCGCAACCGACTTCTCCGTCAGAGCTACTCCTCACTGAGTTCCGGTACAGCTATGGGGCGGCATGCATGACGCAGTCTGCAACATGAACCTGTTCACCGTGAGAACGCTTTCCGGCGGTCCGTATCCGGGACCGTGGAGTGAGACAGACGGCAGGGTCATCACTCACTTGATGACGTTCAGCCGTTTGGTCTGTTCCAGACGGCAAAGCATGGCGTTTCTGTCGCACGTTATCACCTTGGAGTCGTCCAGCACGCGTATCATCATCAGCGCCGGGTCCGGCGCCGCTCCGCTGTTGGAAAGGCCACAGCCAACCGTCAGCTGAACAATGAGATACGGTGGCCCACTCCAGGACAGGGCGTCCGTCCAATGTCTCGCACACACGTCCACAACTCCGACTAACCGCCGCCCAACATGAGACGAGAAACCCAGCTGACCAACACACTGCTACCGAACGCGGGCTGGGACAGGCACTAACCATTCATAAAAGGCGTGGCACTCCAGTTCATCAGTGAAGACGGCGAGCCGACCGTCCGCGTCGCCCACCAGCACGGAGCTGTGCTGGTCACCGACCGCCATGCAGACGGCAGGGGCCATGTTGGCCGGCAGCCGGCGGGCCAGGCCGGTGTGAGAGGCCGCCGCGGCCGCGGCCGGCGACACGGTCACACGCACCGCGCACAGCGTGCCCGACGACAGACAGCCAGCGCGGAACGAGAGGGTGCCGGCCGGGTCCCGACGCACCTCGCCCACAGCGGCCGCCGTCAGGTCTGCCGGCAGCTGGTCACAGCGGCACCGGTCAGCCGCCGGCCGACCAACAGCACAGCACAACACCAGGCCACAGCGGCACCGGTCAGCCGCCGGCCGACCAACAACACAGCACAACACCAGGCCACAGCGGCACCGGTCAGCCGCCGGCCGACCAACAACACAGCACAACACCAGGCCACAGCGGCACCGGTCAGCCGCCGGCCGACCAACAGCACATCACCAGGCCACAGCAGCACCGGTCAGCCGCCGGCCGACCAACAACACAGCACAACACCAGGCCACAGCGGCACCGGCCACCCGCCGGCCGACCAACAACACAGCACAACACCAGGCCACAGCGGCACCGGTCAGCCGCCGGCCGACCAACAACACAGCACAACACCAGGCCACAGCGGCACCGGCCACCCGCCGGCCGACCAACAACACAGCACAACACCAGGCCACAGCGGCACCGGTCAGCCGCCGGCCGACCAACAGCACATCACCAGGCCACAGCAGCACCGGTCAGCCGCCGGCCGACCAACAACACAGCACAACACCAGGCCACAGCGGCACCGGCCACCCGCCGGCCGACCAACAACACAGCACAACACCAGGCCACAGCGGCACCGGTCAGCCGCCGGCCGACCAACAACACAGCACAACACCAGGCCACAGCGGCACCGGCCACCCGCCGGCCGACCAACAACACAGCACAACACCAGGCCACAGCGGCACCGGTCAGCCGCCGGCCGACCAACAGCACATCATCCGGCCACAGCGGCACCGGCCACCCTCCGGCCCACCAACACAGCACAACACAACACCCGGCCACAGCGGCACCGGCCACCCGCCGGCCGACCAACAGCACAGCACAACGGTCAACAGCACTTCCGCATTTCCCACAAATAACCTGAGGTTATTCGAAAATATATCATAAAGTATTCAGCGAAGATCGCTGAAAAAAACAAAATATCCTTGGGAAGTCCCTCAGAGGCCCTACTAGCACCCAAATTGTCATTACTCCTGACATTCTGCATACGGCTTTGGAGGCAGGCTGAAAACGGAGGTGTCGATACAGCGAGGTCGTATTTAACATCAATTTACGCTGTTCCATCACACCGATGTTCTTGCCGCAACCATGGATTACCTTCTACCTGGATGGGAAACTCACCGTTTTTCCCCACCGTTTCTGGCGACAGCGCGACTGCCGTGCCATCTAGTGGTCATAATATCGTCACGGGGTGTGCAGCACGACTGCCTAAGTGGCATGTAGAGAAATCGGGTATGGTTACATACATACACGAAATATGGCATATTTCAGTATGGTTTCCAGTCAGCAGCGAACCCCGTCAGGGGGTTCAGTTAACTGAGCTATTCTCTCTCCCAATTAGCTCAACTCAACGTTAACACGGTGAGTTGAATTATTCAACCTTGGTGGTTGAACAGGTTGAGTTATTCAACCTTGCTGGTTGAATCAATCAACTCACTGTGCGACTGCGATGCACGCTGAGGATGATACCGCCTACACCACCAATTTTTTCGTGTAGCTTTGACCAAGCTCGGCCTGACGTAACGCGGCTTGGTCTGGGATGACTTCAACCATGTGCTTACTTAGGTCCCTGACCTTGCAAAGGTCATCCGCAATAGTAAGAACTTCATATGATCAAAAACACTTCAGTATCTGGCACGGTAATGGCTGACCTGACCTCATATTATCTACCGACTGACCGTGGACGCTTATCGCGATGTACGATAATCGTAACCATGTGATACTGTTTTTAACCCGCGCACGACCGTCGGTCCGTCCCGAACACCGGCGACTGGGGGGGGCAGTTGACTGCCCCCCCTCTAAGTCACGAACGGTTGGTCGCACGATAAAAATAAGCATACCGTTGGAAAGCCTGTGACGAGTAGAGCTCGAAACTGGTCTCATTTTTAGTTTTAGATAATATGTAAGTCAATTTACGCCCTATATATGCTTTCTCATAGCCGACTGCATGAGACTCAGAAATGGCCTGAATCTCAATGGTTGTCACTAATAACGCATAGGTAAAGGCACCAGCGCACAAGTAAATGTCCGCGGATGCCGATACACGTCTAATTTCCCCAGATTTGTTCAATATATATGCCGAAACGTTGAGTTAAAGACACCGTAATTCTCCCGTCAGCAGTCAGTGTGCGCCGCTGCCGTATGCAGTACCAAATTGACGGGAACTAATTTTAGCGTCCTTTATTTTCGCGAAAAAAAGACGATCTATGTCAATTTTATTGATTTTTGTGGTTCTTGTGATGGTTTCTCATGCTTCAATTTCGGAAAAATTGATTAATTGCCAATCTACACAGTTGGCGGAGCTTTATTCGCGAGAGCCTGTTTATTTCGAAAATATGCTCCTTTTTCAAACTTTTTGAGGTTTCTGGTATTAATTACGTCTGTGCAAGCTAGTTCTACCATTTTCTACCCATTCTGAGTAATTCATCGTCGATTTTGACGGTGGTGCATTTTGGCCCATTACAGTTATTCGTGACCTGACCTAAGGTCAATGGCTGGAAGTCACTGATACTTTGCCGAATGGCGGTAACTAGACGTCTGCTTCATCCCACACTAAAAATGCTATGGAATATTCCGTCAATTCCCGAAAAAACGGCGATATGCCTTAAAAATGGGCTTGACCTTAGGTCAATGACCCGGAAAATTCCGAAAATTCTGAGATAGCAGATTTGTCGCATCTATCACGATCACTAATCCCTGAAAGTATTGTTGAGATGTCTTGTTTTGTGAAAAAGTTAGAGGGCGCTAAATTTTTTTTGACATAGGTCTATTTGACCTGACCTAGGTCAGGCACCTGACGTGACCTAAAGTCAAAATTTTGACACGAGGCGTAAGATTGATGAAGCAAAAGGTACACAAAGTTTCGTGACGCTGTGTTTGTTGATTTTCTCGCAATCTCAGAAAAACCTCAGGGGGGCAACGTCCCCGACTGCCCCCCCAGTCGGGGACGGGTTAACCTGGTAGAGGCCATCCACTGCTGAATTTGAGCTTAAACTTCATTTCGCAAAAAAAACGTCGGGTACTGGTTGAATCTGGTTTGTCATGTACTCTGTCGTTCACCTTTAACAGCCTAAAGTTCGCAAATTTTCGGACAGATTCTTACTCCGGAACTACACGATTAGTACTCATCTAGAGATATGCCAAACGCGTCAACCTTCTTCATTTCGTTCGGAAGTTATGTACACAAAAACGGAAGGTGAGGGAATTTAGCCTCCACAACTGCACGTGGTAAAGGCATCTTCGTGTCCCATGACGTATGTTCGTGGCGGACGTGCAGTTCCTACAAAAATTCATCGCAATCGCAGGCTAGGCCAGAATGCTACACGTCTGAGCTGATGGCAGGCGATGCGAACTTTTCACAGGAGCAGGGAGCAAAGCTGAGTGCTCTGCCACATTACGATGCATGTTTTTTTTACGAGCGAATAACTCAATGGCTACACTGCACCGTCTGGAACAGCCAGGAAATCACCTGATTTACTTGTGTAGCATGCAAGGGAACGGGGGATCAAATATTACCAGCACGACAAGTAATATTTGAGCCCGGGTTGCAGTTTGAAGCCATTGCCTACTGCCTTCTCACTAGCATCTCAAAATCACGCTCAACTAATGGCATGAGAAAAGTTTTCCTCAAAAGGTTTTGCCACATTCTAATTCCTGTGAGACCAAATGAACCTGATGTTACGCGCTAGGCAAACTTTCATGACATGAACTTTTCTAAGGGCGAACTTTGTCCTATTCGAGGTTCTGCTAGACAAGCATGTCCTAGTCAAATTTCTGTCCTAGAACTTTTACTCTAAACGAACTTTCGTCCTGGAAAACCTTTTGTCCTACATGAACTTGTCTACGACGAGCTTTTGCCATTGACAAACTTTTCGACGACAAACTTTTGCTTGTCACCAACTCTTCCAAGACAAACTTCCACACAACGAACACTTACACGAAGAGTTTCAGTCCGACAAACTTCTGCCCGACGTACGTCTGCAATACAATCTTTTGCCATAGAATCGGCTGATGACATCCCGGCATTACCAGCGCTGCACATGAACAAAGAACATGGGCAGTCACAACAGAAAAAGACATATGTCGTCTACGCCAAGTGGTGAGTTACACTCACACTTTTTAACAAACGATCGTACGCAGGGCATATTACCTTAAACAAACTCCCATGTTCTGCACGAAGGATGCGATACTGCAACAAACCAGCTCCAACGTGGTTAACGCATATTGTAAGTTTACCACAAATTATGTAGATATAAGCGAGCCATGAAAGTTTGAAATACACGGCTGCAAATTTTCCATAAGAACTGGGGGAAGCAGTATTACGCTCCAAATAACACTCACCTCATATTCGTGACAAACATCCACAGTGTACAGGGCTGTAGGCAGCCCACCCTCCGCTGACAAAAGCTTCCAGGCAGTGACGTGGCCTTTTCGGCTCACTGTGGCAAAATAGCACGTGACTCGGTCCTCCTCTGTCCACAGGTGCTTCACCGCCAGGAATGCGGCGTCGGTGGAGGAGGCAGTCGTCTGCTCGGTGAGCCACAGCTTGACGCTGCCATCTAGTGATGCCGAGAGCAGGTTGTTCTTGGTCGCGACGACACTGCTGACGCCGGCCGTATGGTCGCCGAAACCGGCGACGAATCCCATCTGCGAACCGAGCAAAATGGTGACAACAGAAACATGCAGGGGCTGTTATATACCACATTTTACGAAAAATACTGACCATGGCAAAAAAAATGCCGAAAACTGACACCTGCCATCCATACCCACACAAAGAACGGCACACGGCGCACGTCGAAGTAGCATGCCGCGAGACACTGCATCACACCAAACAAGTTCAACGTACAAATCTTCGGAGACGTTCCAGGGACAGAGTTTGCCGATCAACAGAAAAAGCCAGCACACTGCGCCAAAAGCCGATGTTCCGCACTGCTAGCAACGTTCCGTGAACGGGCAGACGGTGGCGTCCCACAGCCGGCGGCCCCATGTATACCAGATCACCGCCGGCGGTCCCATGTATACCAGATCACAGCCGGCATCACTCGCCTTCTGCAGGTCGACAACCAGCGTGGCGTGCTCCTGGGGCAGCAGGCCCACCAGCTGGCCACTGGGCAGCCGGCTCAGGTGCGGAGTGGAGCCGGGCCGGCAGCGCTGCTCGGTGACCGCCACCAGCCGAGAGGTCCAGAGCAGCACCTGGCCACTGGCAGTCGTGCTCAGCACGTACGCCTCCTGCCGGACCGGCCACGGCCATCGTCAGCTGCCTCCGACTCCCGACCACACCCACAGACGTCCTTAGCATTTCTCAACACCAACACGCGACTCGCGCGCACAGCGCGCTTAAAGCTAAGCCGTCACGACCACAACACACTCAGCCGGACCCAAAAGACCACAAACCAAGCGGGAGCGACGGCGATCAGAGCACAAGAAGCCCCGTCTCCAGTCTTGCCGTACCCATTAAATCAAGACGCATATCTTCGCAAATCACGGCACAATATGGGATATACTCGGCGGCGCTCGGCATCAGCTGCCGCTGTATCACGTCGTAATCGCTTGATTAAATGTGTCACGACAGTGGGCTAATTGGCTGGAATGCTCTTTCACGAGATGTTAACAGGAAATTCCGACCATACAAGCATACCCTATCCACTAGGTGCAAGGTAACGCCTTTTTCTCTCCATAATTGTGCTATTTGCATCTGACATCCATCCACACAGAATGTTCGTACATATTAGTATATGCCATATATATAGTATATATATATATACCATATATAGTATATACCATACATAATAGCCTATGGAAACTCGGGTACACGCTCACGACGTCACAACTCAGCTTATCACATGCGAAGTACCTTCGGGTCATCGTGGTTACACAACATTCTGGCACCCTCATGCGATCGTCAGTCTCGCCTGACGAGTCGCATGCTATCATAAGACTCGTCAGTCAACCAGTCGATCACGCAACAAACACAATCACAACCCATGCGCTCCGCCGCATCCCTCGCAGCCGCCGGCGCCGGCCCGCGCCAAATCGCGGCGGCCCCCGCAGAGCGGCGCCGGCCATGTCGGCCGCGATACCCGGCTGGCCAAGTGCACAGTCACGTGACCCGGCCGGCCGGCCAGCTGACCCTGCGACCTGCCGCCGCCCGCCGGGCCGGCCTGGTCACCGGCCGCGGCGGAGGAGACGACACAATGAAACTGCACAAAGGTTCATATCGATACAATACTCCCGGTGGATAAAGCAATGGTAAGCTAAATGTAAGTTTTTAACCCACTAAAGTCCAAACAATCCTCTTTATGACTGACAACATTATAATGAATATATCATCCTGTTTCTCATCATACTTCTGACCGCCTGATTTTCTGGAAAAATAGCAATAAAATCATAATGCTAAAGTACCACACAGCACTACCGTGCTGGGGTCGGCTGACGGAGAAGAACAATATTCCACGGCGCAAAATGTCGTGCCACCACGGTTAAGGTTATTGACACGAAGGATGTGTAAAGACCATGTAGACATCTTCAAGCAGTTAATGGCGTCATATATATATATATATATATATATATATATATATATATATATATATATATATATATGGAAACTTCATTTTATTACCACAAACTGAATTTGAAGCAACTGCCGAATTACTACGTTATATGATTGCATTACATGATTGTTGGGATGTCTCTAGTACTCTTACAATATGGTATTTTATGCTCCGCGGCGACTAGATACGTCTAACACGGCGATATCGTTGGGAACAGGGAGTTTTGGATTGGAATGTTATTATTATTATTATTATTATTATTATTATTATCATTATTATCTGTTGCGTCTTACATTACTGTTATGACGGTACAGGATAATATTATAGTATTATATCGTCGCAATACCCGATACAATTATTATGCGTGATGCTCCCTGGATGGTGGAGGGTATTTCGCCCTGGACGTACCTGGAAATAACGGACAGAAATGTTGCGCCGAAGGCGCAGCCCCGCGTCGCAGGCCCCGTATAGGGTGCTAGAGGTCGCAGGCCGATAAAGGGTGCGATCGGACTTGGCTCTGATCAATAGAGATTGCGCGAAGCGCGGTTTTAGGTATTATTCTTAACAGTGGCCGTCTGCTGGCTAGGCTAGGTTAGGTTAGGTTAGGTCAGGTTAGGTTAGGTTAAATTAGGCAAGGTTACCATTTCAGGCTAGGTAATTTCTTATCTGTTGTTTCATTTCGTCTGTTAATATTTGTCGATTTTGAATCGAGATTTCCTTTCCAGATATTTCGCTACTTTTTAACTGTTTTATTTATACATTTTTTAATGAAGCCTTCACCTTTTCATATTTGTAATATAAATTACAATATTATTTCTAGCATTTTTAAAAGATAATTCATATTACATATTAGTTATTTCCAAACCTTTTCCATTATTCTTCATCGGACCTTGGATCTGACTGACGACCAATCAGCGTCGAGGAGTCACGTAAACAAACCATTTAACGCAGCAACGTCAAAAATCCTTCCGCGAGCGTCTGGCGGCTGGCGCGGCAGTGATGACGCAACATGTTTCGGCGGGAAATAATGTATGTTTCACGTTTTTTTGGCTGAAATCGTAAGGAGTATGTATTAATATTGGATTTCACGCGCTATACAACCACTATTACGATTGTTTCCCCACAATGTAAACGCTCGGTCAAAATCTTACCGCTGACCAAGTGCTGCAAAAATCTAAAGCTAGGTTTTTCCACATGCTGAAGATAACGAAAAGTATAAGCACGTACCGCGTAATTAAACCTGTCGTCAACATTTTGCTCGGTTCCCAGATGGGATTGCAGACGAGTGACTGACGCCTGACGAGACGCACGACTTAAGACTAGTTGGCTTCCGACTACGACGCTGATGGTCAGTCCTGACTGATGCGTCGAAAAAGAATCCAGAAAACAAGCAAATAAGCAGATGGGATTCGTCGCCCGTTTCGGAAACCATACGGCTCCCGTCAGCAGTGGATCATGACTGACTGCAAGGTAAATAAAAACTAGGGAAAACGGTCCCGGATGGACAATGGATACCTAGTGTACCAGCTGTATCAAAGTTGTTCTTTAAAAAAACAAACTAAAAGAAGTTCTATGTTCCAACGGGTCAGTTGTAAACAAGAAAACGATTTCACCAATTCCAAAAATTCAAACAGCATTTGCTTTTTGAAATCCAAAAAAGCTGGCGGCAATGTATTGCTATGGGATTCGCATCGAGTTCAGGGCGACCTGGCGGCCACACTGAAAGAATGGGAGCTTTTTGGCATATAACCTGGCGAATACCAGACGAAATGCTAAGCACCGACTTGTCTCGTTTTCTGCGCTCGTGAGGCTATGCGTCCTACCTCTCCTAGAACACGAACGAGTTTTCTGCGCTATTGCCAGTGCACTGTATGGTCGGGTCTTGGTTAGGATTAGCCTTTTTGCCTTGAAGTTTTTATGTGTGTTGAAGATTGCACACTGATGGCGTTACCTTGCTGCGCGCGAGGGATGTGTAAATTGAAATTGCGAAGCTGCATAGCAACACTTACAGCATTAAAGAAAGCAGTATGTTGAAAAACACCCACAGGTCATGGGAATAAGACAGCCGTGGAAGTCCGCGATTGATCGGAGCAGGGAAGAGTGACAAATGCGTGGCGAACGTGAGTGTGGGAAGGCGACAAGCGCGTTCAGCTGCCAATCCGAGTCAATGTCTCAGTGCCATAATGTGTAATTTGGTAGCGGTCATCGGTGCCTTGTACTGTCATCGTTGTGTCACGGTACTGCGCGGCGGCCGGGCATCAAAATGGTGATCGCCACAATGACGTGATAATATTGCCTTATCCCTATTCCCGGAGGGCTACACGGTACGGCCGATTTCCGGCAGGAAGGGGGGGGGGGGCGGATCCGGCCCCCCTGAGATCTCGAGAACCACACGTCCGATTTTATCGCAATAAAACGGCAATCGATTCGCCACGATGTAAACTACACTTCATAGAGAAGAGGCTTTCAAAATTTAGAAAGGGGTGGATATAGGGGACAAAAATGTCAAATTGGAGGGAATTTTTTGGAGGTCTTATAACTATCTTGTTTATAGTTTCCATGAAATTGGCATGAATCGAGAGATTATGGATGGGACTTTCACCACTGGTACACACATTTCAAATTTTAGGAAAATCCTTCGGCGTTCACAGAGTTTCAAGAACAGGAGGATTAGTTCTTCAACAACTGAATGAACAAAAACGGTAAAAGCGCTTTTTTGGCTTCTGCTAGTGATGTTATGCCAAAGAAGCACAAAGCGTATTACAATGTTTGTATAATGTTAGCATAGGCGGTGCCAGGGACACGAAAAAGGGGAAACAGTCATGGTAACATGTTCTTCAGTTCAACTTGTGACCTTTGACCTTAAATGACCTCCAGTGACCTTGGAGTCACTTGAATTGATCTCGTGTGCTTAATTTACTCTATATCAAAAATTACATTTTACGTCTATTGTGATACAGGGTACGCACACTGGCATTTTAGGTCATAGGTCATAGCTCCCTGACCCGACCTGATACCAAGCTGAAACTTGATACACAAGTAGAGGGCATCCTTCTACGTCATATATATTCCGGTTTAGCATTAAAAAAGCACAGAAACTACTAACATCATACATTTTAACTTCTGACCTTGACCTAACCTTGAAGCGACCTCAGATGGACAAAATTATATGTGTACATTGCCAAACTACTTAGCTATACATCCATTTGAAGTTTTAAATTATATCTCAACAACGTTGTTTTTGGCGGTCATTTTCCTTCTACCCTCTACAGGGCCAAAATGGCCTGAGGTACCTCCCAAAACGTTGCCTGGCTCCGCCCCTGAGCAAAATAGAATTTTGGGATTTTGTCACAGTACGTACGAAGAATGGCTACGAAAATTCACAAAGTTTCGTGAAGCTGCGTCCACAACCCTGGAATTGGCACGCAAAAACCCGTGGGGACGGATTTAGCCCTCCCCCTGTCGAGAATGGGGTTAAAGTGGTTGGGCCACCAAGTAACAACTCTGAGCACTTTTCAAAGTTTTCGGACCTTAAGACATCTGTTCTTAAAATTTTTGGACCGGGTAATAACCATCCTTTTGTTTTCACATGAAGGAAATAATAATGGGTGAGAATAAAACTGCACACTCATCCAACTCCTCCATCATAATAGTACGTATTAATGGTTTCCGTGGTAAATCACACATCAGGATTATCAGTCTATTGCCCACTCGGGAAGAGCAAGGCGATGTTTCTGAAGCTTGAGTTCAGGTCTCAACTCTACAAATAAAGCTGAATCCGCACCCCGTAGATATTGTTCCTAATATATTGCCTTCTTCACGGAACAACAATGTACGCGCTCCTTTTCTTTTTTGTTCTGCTCTCATCAACCTCAGG
This sequence comes from Capitulum mitella, assembly GCA_030062745.1. Lineage (NCBI taxonomy): Eukaryota > Metazoa > Arthropoda > Thecostraca > Pollicipedomorpha > Pollicipedidae > Capitulum > Capitulum mitella. The sequence goes on from CP099844.1 coordinate 1,613,850, forward strand.
CCGCGAAAGTAACGCATGTGATCACCTGCAGACATACAGGATCACTGATCGTGCCCTACAGAATACAAAACATGCTTTTACTCCTGTCCTTCCATTTAGGTCACATCTGAAACTGCAAGCACATCTGAGCTATAGGTGGTTTCAGATGTCGCCTGGAACCTGGCGCTGCCGTTTCGAGACCCGACTTGAGTCTCTTCCGAAACTGCGAAGCATCGGATATGCTACGTCATTTCCTCATGCGGTTATTAAACCTACGCTCTGCAATATTCAGGTATCAGTAACGATAACTTAGAATTAGAGGTCCAGGCAGTAAAAGATCGCCAACCTTTACAGTTGCTGCGCCCCGAACCAAAACCAATCATCTTGGTGGTAAGTGCCAGACAGTTTTTACGCACATGTTTCAAAGTCCGTTTACAGGGACTTGACGTGACGAAAGCTCAGCGTAAATACAATTTAAACTACACAAGAGCAATCACGGCCGAGGCCGCAGTCGCCATGCGGCCTCGGCTGCTGCCGCGCTTCCGGGGCAGCAGGAGAGGCGGGGCGGTTCAGGAGACGGCCGAGCTGGAGACACAGCCGAACGCTGCCGCGGCCGCCGAGGCGGTTCAGGAGACGGCCGAGCTGGAGACACAGCCGAACGCTGCCGCGGCCGCCGAGGCGGTTCAGGAGACGGCCGAGCTGGAGACACAGCCGAACGCTGCCGCGGCCGCAGTCGCCATGACAGCCACCAGGACTGCTTGACTGCCGACTGCCTGTTGCTGTGGGCACCGCCGCGACTACCGCCCGCCGTGCCTTGCCTGCGATGTGCATTCCCGGTGGCGCGGCGCTTGTCTGGTGTTGTTTGTCAGGTCTACCATATCCACGAGGAATGCGAGGCAGGGTTGGAAATTTGGCTTTTGTTCGTGGTGTCGGAGAACAACTTCTGTTTTGGAGTAAACAATTTCGCAAAGAATATTACTATATGAAGTTGGTGTTCTTCGTGTAAGTCAGTTATGACATCATACTAGCTTCTTACTGAATAGAGACATTGTAAGATTTGCTTGCACAACATAACGTAACATAACATAACATAAATCATTTGCTTGCAAAGTTAGAAATCTGTCAACATGGCTGTAATGCGGCTTTTTGAAGGAGGCACACGATCAAGCTTCTGCAGCATAAAATGTTTTTGGAGCACATATTTTCTGATGTTCTTCAACACCAGAAAACAACACTTTCCAACCGTGGTACGAGGTCATGTCAGCGATCGCACGTAGGTTGTTGTTTAAAGGCAATAAAGCGCAATATATTGGCTATGGATACAATGAATATCTTTGGTGTACGATAAACATGCTTGCTTCCAAAATGCCCATGACTGTTCTCTCATGCTTCGGGAGAAACGCTCCACCATATTCGGTGAAGCCCTGCTTTGTCCGCTGTGTCCGCCAGGCGGACAAAGCGGACAAAGGCCAAAATAGCGACCGCCCCCAGCGCAGGCGGCAGCAGGCTCTGATGAGCCCTTCTGACGGTGTCACAGCTCACTGTACATAAAGAAAACCGCAAAACCGAAATAGAATAGTGGAGTAGCGGCTGAAGGGATGCACCGAATACCATATTCGGCCGAATAGTTGTTTTCCACTATCCGATATGTGGTCGGATAGTCAGCAATAGCCAGCTCGATACGGCGGATAACATTTTGTCACCAGTCAGCCACGACCAGCGTCTGTTAGCAGCGGCACCAAAACTATGCTTAACAAGGTTCAAACCAACTGTCCATTCAGTGCAGCTCTACGCCTTGATACCCACTACCTGTCACGAGCTAACCTTAGCTCAAGGTTAGCTTACCTTAGCTTAGCTAACCAAACTAGAACATTGGGCGGCGCGGAACGTGACTGCTAGCACTGGGGCAATAGGCAAGCAATGCCTACTTTAAAATTTTCCAGTGGAATGCGTTCAAATAGAGCTTGACACTTCATGATGTCCCGTCAGCGCTATTCTTTTCATGGCGTCGCTTCTTTATTCTTTTTGTCCATTTTTATAGCAGTTATTGTTTTCACAAAAACAACCAGTTTGACAACGAGAAATGGGATGAACCTACCTAACTAGATGAAAATGGGAAACGGGTTTGCGTGCGAACAAGCCGTGTGAGATTCACACAAGGGGATGAGTCTTTCTGATTCGCTGTCGCTCACAGATTCGCACTGTGAGCGAATCTTTCCGCAAAAGGATCACATTGGCAATCTGAATTAAATTTTGTATTCTCACAGACCTTATACCTTAGACAGAGACTACCTATACCTAATGGATTACATATACCTAATAGATTACTTTGAATACACCAAATTTACAGATATACCTTTTGATACATCTCCATACCCTAGAGAAGTCTATGCTATACTTTACCATCTTCTACTGAATTGATCAAACTGTAAATTTTAACACGCTGATGCGTTTGTCAAAGAAAGGAAGCCGCAGATAATTGCGGCAGATGAGCAGGGAACTTCAAAACGCCTATTACTGAAACAGCCTTACGTCATTCCAGGTGATGTAATTACGCACAGAGACGCATCGAGGACGAAAAAGGGAAGAAAGAAATGCCATAAAATCGAATGACAAAGAAACAAAAAGCAACGGCCCACTGGGACGAAAAAAAAAAATGCCAGAAGACGGTCGGCGGGAACGGAAGTTCTTTCAAGAACCTTGAGATATAGGGGTGGCCGTCGGTCAACATGGGAAGCTGCATTTTTGGTGGTTGAAGGTGAGCATCACATAGCTCAGGTTCTGGGATTTAGATTCGGCCAGGTCAGCTGACTCAATAAGTCTGGGCATGATCTTAGAGAAAACTGCATACGTATTCTGTTTTTGGAGACGTGTACCTAAAAATGTGTAACCGATACCTAGAAAAACATCTTTATTTTTTATGGCTCGGGAGCACCATTCCATTGACATGGTGCACTCACCGAGGCGGCCATGGAGCATGCGGGGGCATCATTGCCCGTGAGGGGCAGCGGGTTGCTGTAGTTGTCCTCGCTGCTGTAGGCGTACATTTTTGAATCGCGGCCGGCGGTCAGCAGGCGGTCGCCGAGCCAGGCCAGGGCCGACACCGGGACGGCGTAGGCCTCCAGCGAGAGCGTCGGCGTTCTCCAGGAGTCCTCGGCCGACCACAGCAGCACCACCTGCCGGCGCACAGCGGCTGACGCTTCGTCGAGTTCACTAGTAAAGTCAGATGCTGTCGGCCGGCGTCCGTGGTGTCAGGCCAGCCAGCCAGTCTAGCCACTCTCCGGTAACGGCAGGAACCAGCCACTAGTCAGCGTCCATCCAGGAGTCTTGTCCACTAGCCAAGTGATGACAGGCTACTGTCGCTCGCGAACGTCCAATGAGGCCTGAACACCCTCACTAGCCAGCTTCCGGAATACCGGAAGCCGGCTAGTGACGGTCTCCTGACATCATTGGACGTTCGCGAGCGACAGTAGCCTTAATAAAAGCAGGAGACCATCAACAGCCATTGTCCAGTAACGTCAGTCGACCGCCAACAGCCATAGTCCAGTAACGTCAGGCGACCGTCGCTGGCTAGTGTCCAGTAACCTAGGGAAAAGGCAAAGTTACCATGCAATTTCATCCTGTGCTATTTCTTAATTCCAGCCAGCCAGCACCAGACAATAAACCGGTGCTCAGCCGGCGACGTCGTGCCTTCACGGGGACGTCTCAGCCGTAGTGGCATCTCGCCGTCCACTCACGCCATCCCGGCCTCCTGACGCCAGACGGGGCGGAGTCTGCTCGCAGTCGGTGACCGCCAGACAGGTGACCTCGCCGGCGTGCGCCACCGTTGTGGCCAGGTCACCCCGGTCGGCCAGCACCACGCCTACCCGGCCGTCTTCCAGGCCTGCAGCGGACCGGTTCTGATGAGAACGCTCTGGACGTTCAACGGCGTCGAGCCGGGCCGGGCCGGCTGGCCGCCGTCACGGCCCACTGCCGACAGGCGCTGCCCACATTCGCTCGGTATGAAGCGCAAGCCAATTCCCAGGGCGCAGCGAGTGACAGACGATCGCACAGTGCAGCTGTTAATGCCCTAACCAAGCTGAAGATGTTGCGGCACGCTGGACTACTGTTCCTCGCTCATTACATCAACCACAATCCTGCTCTCCATCAGCTCTGCTCATGAACCATCAGCTCCGCTAGACATACAGCGGCGGCATGCGTGGCTTACCGATCATGGCCACGCCCAGGTGGCTGTCCTCAGCGCCCTGCGGCAGGCAGGCCAGGCTGGTGACGGGCGAGTCTGTCGCAATCTGGCGCTCCGAGCGCCCGTCCGGCGGCCGCAGCACGTGCAGAGAGCGGCCGGTGGCCAGGTACAGCCGACGGCCGTCGGTGGCCGCAGCCGTGACGTTCTCCAGCCGGCGGGACCAGCGCCGTGTGGCGCCCGTCTCGGCGTACAGCGTCACCTCGCCGCCGCCCGAGACGGTCAGCAGGTCGCCGGACGGCGTGGCCAGTGCCAGCATCACGGCCGAATCCGACGGAACGCGGCGCACCTCACTGCCCACGTGAGCGCGCCAAAGCTGCCGACCGAACTGAGCTCACCGACTGACAAACACCAGCAGAGACGCAGCTGCTCGTAGCCGACCGCAACTGGGTTAACAGCAGCAGCGCCTCAAATTGACCACGGTAAATGCAAAAATGCAAAACGTGGAGCAACGTGACAGAAAACCGGTAGGATGAAGGAACACCCTTCCCTGGCCGAGGCAGATCGGTTGGATCGAAAAGAATGCATTTTTGGACGTGGCGTCTGCGAGAAAGCTTATTTCACTGAAAAAGGAAGCCTGCTAATCCTCGGCTCGCCAAACGACACACGCCACGTGCATTTGCGCCACTTTTTTATACCAATACTGGGTCATGGCAATGTTACAATAATTACCATAATTTAGTTATATACAGTAATAATATAGCTGCAATAATTACAGTAATGACGCAATAATCACCTTAAAAGCTTTCAACGCTGACAACAGAACTGAACAGAACAACAGAACAACCTTCCAAAACTGTTAAAATAACGAGGACCACTGATTGCAGGTTACACCGTGAGGAGTCGCGTTTATACGTTAACTGATTTTTAGCGCTGTATTGGGCCGCTTTCATCGCTCTCAGTAGCCTATCAGCTGGAGAAGTTCACTGGGAACCTGGACTCCCCACGAAACCCACAACACGCTGCGTACCGTCGTCTCCCACGTCTACCTGATCGGAGAGACGAGAGCGAGAGCTGGCCCAGGTCGACCTGTTACCGTACCTTGACGTCGCCGTCGGCGCCGGCCGTCACGAATCTGTCCGGGCTCAGGTAGCAGACTGCTTGGATGGGGCCCTGGTGCACGCGGGAGCGCTGAATCTGTCGGAGACACAGCGGCCCCGCCGGTGTTAACCATGTCAGTGGCCAGCGAAACACCACAGGTCAGCGGCGGCTCAGCCCGCTCCCGGGCGTCCGAAAACGCAACATACGTCCGCTGCCAGGCGCAGCCCCTTCCAACAGCGGCACCACCTGCAGATCGGCACGTCTTCCAAAAGGACGCCGCAGCGCGAGCATGTCACACACCCAGCAGTATCACAAGTCCAGTGATGACAGATGTGCCAGGTCAAATGGCAGGATTATAGTCTGCCTCGATAACGGCGTATCGCTAGTCAGCCAGTTACACGGGCAAACCAGCGTAATCAGGTTCACCGAGAAAACAGTACCACCGACACCATGCCGTCACTGACCTGTCCCACCCGTATATATTAATACACCACAGGTATACAATTCCACCCTCCAGTCTCCGAACACACTGAAGCACGTAGCAGCCTTACCGCGTCCCCGTGCTGGGTGCCCCAAATAATCAGGTGCCCGTCACTGTCTCCTGACACCATGTAATTGGCATCCGGCGAAATGGCCAGGCAGCGAACAGATGTCTCGTGGCCATGACGCACCTAGTCAAACAAACAGGAAGGCTGATTTCAGGGACCATCCGCTCGGTGATTCGCCCACAATAAACCACTACTGACAGAGAAATAAACATTCTAGAGAGAGTGGTAACGTTTCAATATATAGTGCGGACACATATAACCAAGATAAATAAATTCCACAGATGTGTACCTGCTTCATCATCAGGTTATCAACGGACAGCGTTCACTGCATAGCAACAGAGCAAGCCAAAATGACCACGATCGCCAGTCTTTGACACCATTCATTACACTCCTATGACAATCGCTATCAGTACCACGATACCCGCTAACTGGACACGGCCAATGTCGCTAATTCTCGAGTCCCTGTGTGGCACATTGCCACGATCCAAAGGCGCGCGCGCATGACGCCGTACCGCCCTCCTCTGCATGTCGTTCGTGTCCCAGATCTTGATCTTGCCGTCCCAGCCTCCCGTGCTCAGAAGCTGACGGCTCGGGTGGAAGGCCGCACAGGTCAGCGGCTGCGACCCGCGGTGCAGCACGCGCAGCTCCTGCAGCTCGCCGCCGCCACCGCCGCCGCCGCCGCCGCCCAGCGCGCTTACTCCAGATAAAGCCCGGAACCGCCATAGCTGCCGAGTTAACGATTTCTCTGAACAGAACATCGGGGTGATTGGCGGTATTAGGTGCCACATCGATAAAGAGCGACACACAATCTTGAAAAACTTCAGTCTTCCCTTCTTAATCTTTGTCAATACAGGAGGCAACAGGCGGTAGAATGTTCGTGCGGTTTTTCACAGGTTGTCCCACGACTGCCCAAGGGCCCTTTTCGCCGTACTCTGAAAATATGAGGTCAAAATCCTGATACGTCACTGATTTATGACCCTTTTCTCGAGGACATGTCATGGAGCAATTTTGACATCGTACGCTATCCTATACCAAACGTTCTAAGCGGGCGTTTAACGATGTTTATATCAAACATAGTTGTCAAAAACTTCGGTAAACTCTGCATTAATTATTTCTTTTGTTCATACTTTCAACAATGCGCACGAGCTTTCTTGTCTTTTCTGAATATTTTTGTGGAATATAGCCAAAGATCATATTTTATGAGAAAAAACTGGATGTTACATGACACTTTGAATCGGTGTTTCGTCGCACGTACTACACTTCTACGAGTGATTTAAATCAAGGGCACTTTATATCGAAATACACGACGTTTAACTTAATCCACCTTACTTCCTTCTCGGAGGCGGGCATTCATATAACTGGAGGGTTCCAAGAGCATTAGCCTAACGGCTCTTCATTGGGTCATTTTCGCGAACGCAAAGAGCCTGAAGAGCTTTCATCATCCGTCATATGATCTGGTGACGATCGCCGTATATTAACGAGTGTCTGTTTTCAGTCTAGTGTTTATGTTTCAGTGTGTTGGCGGCCCATCGTTCTGGAGGTGCATCATGCAGCGTCTGGAGAGTGTTGTAGGGATAATCCCTATATATCCTCTATTTGGGAGTAGCGCGCGGTCTCCTGTGTTGGCATTGTAGTGGTAAAAAACAAAACGTTACGGTTTTTCATTGTCTCCTGGTGGTTACTGTTGTTGTTTTTGAAAGCGAGAGCTAATGTGTTACGGTTTTCATAGAGCATGCTGAGTTTGCGGCTATCCACGGCAGTCGGAGCTTCGCTGGTACGTTGGATGATGTGGTGGACGGCTTCTGCATCAACTTTATGGCCTGGTGATATGGTGTTTTGGCAAGTTGCTTTGTGTGATGTAATATCCTGTCAGCGTCTTGTGAATATGCCATGTGGAGGAATATTTAAGAGCCCGGATTGTGAAGGCCTTATATATATATATATATCTATATATATATATATATATATATAAACTGGTGAAGGCCTTATATATCAAGATACTGGTCTTACTGCGCTGTGTGCGCTCAATGAGGTCGTTTAAACATTTTGCGTTGCTAATGACTTTACGGAAAACGCAGGTGCTTTTGGTGGCCCTGCATGTATCACGTCAAGTTATTAGCAACCAATACTTGCTAAATACTTCGCTTTCCAAGTTATATACATATATAAAGGGTGTCTAAAAAAGGTGCCACATAATGGAAGTCAATAACACCGATAATTATCGACGTCAAACATTCATCCAGGGTTCAAAGGGAGCTGTGAGAACGAAAAATAGGAGGAGACGGGCTAGGTGGTGGCTGCAGCTGTGAATGCGCGCAGATGTGTATGCAACCGGAATTCGGAGGCACAGATGGGGGAAACTTTCGAAAGACGTGGATGCCGCTGAAAGCACTCACAGTTCAGTTATCCAATCGTAATTCATTGTAAAGATAGTAAAAGCTTGTGCAAAAGCTTGTGCAGTCTGAGAACACGCGTTCTACCAGGACGCGTGTTATTACGCATCTTATTCCGAAATACAAAAAAAAAAACATATTTTCTTTCTACACTTCCGTGGATATTTGGTGTGCATGATGCACGACCTCCTCCGAGGAATTTAACCAGAGGGCTATGCCTAATGACGAAAAGACGTGGACTCTTCATAAATGTCGATACGACAACGTTCAAGTTTTTGAACCAGTTTCAAGACCAATGTCGGCCAAAATTTCTTCTTCAGTTTCATAATGAACAACCAATTTAGTCGAATGATTCAGTAAGGAATTCATTTCTGACATCAAAAATAGCAAGGAATGTTTGCACAGAGACTGAAAACATGTGCCAGCATGTCTGACATTTTGGCCAGCGACCACCTACGGGGTCGGATCCGACCGCTTCGATTTTCCTCGATACTTTGGGAACCGTTTGTGGGAGCGCAACCAAACTTGGCATACCTCAGGTCACTGGGGAACAATACGACCTAGCGTGACCTGACGTTGCCAGCGTCGGTTTACAAGCTTCTAACGCGATGTAATCGGTATCTAGCGGCTGAAACCATTTCAAAACAACATAATTATCATAAACTCGTAATCCCGTGGCATGCTGTAACCTGACCTGACCTGAGCATCATTTAACCTGACACATGACCTTTGCGTGACCTTGATCCAAGCACGCTTTGCGACCACTCATCCGAAGCCCAAACACGACACTAATCGTTTCGTGCCGGTTTCGACGCTGTCTGAGTAATACTGCAGTATTTAAAGCGACCCAGGCGAGCCATGAGAACCGATCACATTTGACTTATTTCGACCTCCGTGTGACGTCACAGGTGGCTGATTTAGGACAAACTGGGACGTTCCGAGATGAGATAATGAGCTAATCAAAATGTCATTTGAACCTCAAGTGGGAAGAAATGGGAGTTAGCACATTATATAGTATCAAATGACGGATTTCACATATTTGAGGACATTTTGAAACAACACCAGCCTTGCAAAAATGGTAACAAGTTCTTCAGGAGCCTCAGATGGACTCCAAAGCCAATACACACCCATGCCTACGGATGTAACTACAGTATCTACTGTTTTTTTTAAGCCATGTGGATCTCCCCAGCACAGCCTTTTTGCACAAACCGTATTTTTTACAAACTCCAGTCGTTCGCTACAAAAGCAACACATGCATAATTTACACAGACAATGGCGGTAACCAGGATGTGGATCTTAAATCCTTTTCACTCGTAGGCACCCCTTATTGCTCTATAATCCAGTATAGTCAAGGATCTATAGGTTAGGGTATCTCAGTCGACTGGTTTGCGGAAATTCTGCGCTGAAATGGTCATTCGAATTTTTACCTGGAACAGTTGGGATATCGGTCATCACAGTTCCAAAATGGTTTCAAAAGTACAAACTCCCCCAACATAGTCTTTACATTGAACGGCCAAGAAAATGCGTCGTGCGTGAGCAATTTCAGGCTACTTGCACAGCTGTTATGGCTGTTGACATGTGTGCGACAGATTTTTTTCTCGTGGAATGGTGATTTTGGGCATTTTTGGTGTATTTCATGCAAGCCTTATTCATTCTTTTTTTCATTCTCTATGCGATAGCCAAAACTATCCGCTACATTCTGATACCATGTCTGCCAACAAAAGCCAAAAACTACCACGCACATATTTTTCACAAATGGCAGAGACAATGGTTCAGAAGCTTGATAGTTGTCATAAGTTAAAGGATCTGGAACACGTTCTTATATCTTATGACAACACAAATATATTTAATCTTCCTTCTTTTAGTAAAAATTAAACAATATCTAGGACACGTTTACAACAATATACTTATCTTCTCCCGTACCTATTGCACATGTTGGAAATGTTAATGACACGGCAAAAAACAATTCGCGAGTCAAGAGCCGTAGCTCTTCCAAAGATGACAATGGCAACAATGGTCTAACAACACTATAGAACAAGGTGTACCCACTGCCACGAATTTCAACGGAAACCTTCGTTCAAGTTCCGTTATTTTGTTACCACTTAAGTGCTTATTGCCAACATATGGCACACCAAATTCCTATAAAAGTGTATTAAAGAGACTTCCCTTTTGCGCTTTTCTAAGCATGGTTATTACACAATGGCCGTTTTCAACCGGCAAAGCACCAAGTAGTTGGACTCGTGATTGGATCCATTTTTGGTGTTTTCGTTGATGTATTTTTTCACATCCTGGTTACCGCCACTGTCTGCGAAAAAAAACTGACAAATGTCCAAAATGCGTTGTTTTCGGCATCACAGTTATGCCTAAAACAACGATTTATGCAATTCTGCCGTATGTAAGTTGAGCATGCTTGCCCCTGTTCCACACAGTACGTGAACCAACCGATCCTGTGGCTTTTGTTACGCGCGAAGTCAAGACCACGGCATGAGCGACCCAGCCAATTTGTCGGCGCTCAGCACCAGGGCAGCCCAAAAGCACAGTCGCGGCGTTGGCAGGGCAGACTCGTACCTTGATGTCGCAGCTCCAGCCGACAGAAGGCGAACTGGTCGTCGGCTGGTTGGACGGCCAGTGCCGCCACGCGGCGCCGGTGGGCCGACGTGACCGCTCGCCGCTGGCCGGAGGCCACCTGCCACACGCTCAGCTGGCCGTCCGCCGAGCCGCTGGCCAGGTGCACGCCTCGCGAGAACAGCGCCATGCCTGGGGCCAGTCCACAGCCTGGTCACCTAACAGTGCAAACACTAAACCAGCGGCCGTCGAACGGGGCCGGGGGAAGCAGGAGCGACAAGCTACCGTCGTTGCTTGTGAAACGCTAACATTCCTGTGAAGACGTACGAAAAGAACGGACTCGGAAACGCCAAAGGTCCTCGCTGGCCTTGCTTAAGGCCTCGGTCTGAATGAGCAGCGGCAGTCACGGAACATGTTGCTTTTTCCCATCACCGACCATTCCGCAATCTTCTGTGACGCAAATATTACGAAAGAGCGCCACCGACCCGAACCGCGGCTCGTCCGAAACTAGAATCGGATGAGATGAGAAGCTCTCGATTTGGACGACCTAATGACAGGCTGGAGTCCTGTTTCGGCTGCTGATACAGCAAACAACAAGCTGCACCAGTTCATGAGCCTGTGGAGCCCGCTGGCCGACGTTCTACGCATTCTATGCATTCTATGCAAGGGTGAAGAGTACTTGTTTCTACTATTGTTGCGTACGAGACTAACATTCAATCAATTTCTTTCAATTATACGCACAGTCAAAATGTTGTATGAAAAGCACCTCTTTCAAAACATTTCTCAGTTAGAGAGCCACCTTCAATTACTTCCTATTTCGTTCTAAGTGTCAAAAACAATTATACGCAATGTAGTAAGGTCCAGCGACGTTCACGACGAAGCAAACGTCACCATACGTGGAACCTATTGAGGCGTGCAGACAATTCTTGAATTGCAAGTCAAAAATCTGGAGATGTTTGTAACTCCATATCTAAAATTCCATAGCACAGTTTTAATCTGGCCTTCCCCATTATCGCTTGAAGACCATCATGTCTCATATTTCGGCTGAGAACAGTCCACTTCCGCCAGGCATCAAGGGCGAGGGCCGGTGCAAAAGCCTACGTCTATTTTGTGGCAATTGGCCTGTATTGAAAAAGCTTTCTTATCACGTACGAAGGAATCCGTTTGTGTTAAGTGCGCCATATACAGGCTGTTCCAAAGAAAGGATGCACTTCAAACTAGGTGGCACGTGAAAAATGCGTATCCAAAATAAAACAAACAATGCTGCGTCGTGTTCTACAATCTGCGAGATTCATTTCTTTTTTCTTTCCAGTGCCAAATTTATCTACTTCTAGCCACCATGCACCTGACAGCATCGGAATGAACCAAGCTGATCGAATTTCAAACAAACTCGGTTACTGCTGCTGCACGCCTCCACTACTCCACGCCTGCACGCCAGGACCAGGCTCTGAAAACGAAAACAAGGACAGTGCAGGACCTAAAGGTAGTGGTGGAAGCGGCTGTAGCATCAATCTCCGAGAAGACCTGCCAACATGTTACTGAAGAGTTAATCAATAGGATCAAGACATGCTCCAACACCGTGGAACGCATGTCGAAGGAAGGTGATAACCGTGTTTGTTCTCTTATTCAGGACTGATATCGCACATCCGCTGTCTTTTTGATGTGAATGTACTGATGTCCATGTAAAACCCCCACTTTTCTGGTTGCAGTGCGGGGTGCTACATTCGTCCGTGCTGAATACAAGCTGATTTGTGCGACTTTAAACGTGTTTCCTTACTTTTGGGACAGCCTGTACTGTATCTGTACATACCATACAACTGTACCTAATCCTTACACAAATCGTCCGACAACGTTCACAATTGACGGCATCGACTCTTCACCCACAGGCTCAGCAACCGCAGTCACTCTGTACATGTACTTTCCAGTGACCGATGCACGATACTGCAGCCTCAGCAAGACCTGACCACCGCAAGAGATGCATTTTTTCCAAAGTGCAGGCAACAGGACGCGGGAGACGACTCAGATTGACGAACAGAGCTGGCACAGCTGGCATAAGTCACCGCGTTGGTAGTTGTCGGCTCCGTTTTCTCAGCTCACTTCAGGTCCACTCTGCACTGAGCCTTTCATGACACTTTAACGGAGCAATGTGAATGGTCGAGACCGGATTAAAAGTTATGCTTTTTGAAGGTTGAAGATTGTGCGTTTATCCGTGAATATGCACATACTCTCAAAACCAATCTGCTGTCATAAGTTGACGTTTTTTTCGCTTTCCATATACGACGGCAACAAACGAACTGTACGATACAACCGCTTATACGTAGTCAGCCCGGTCAGCAAACAACCAATCGTTTTGCGAAAGAGGATCTCTACTGGGGTGCTATACTATTCTGGGATACCTATGCATTTGACCCCTAATGGCTCAGTACAAAATGGGCCCAACAAGAACTTACAGGGCAACGCTGCTGCCTACCATGCCAGAACATGACTTTCGATCCCAAAGTACCCCGCATTTCCTCATCTCCTTTGTTCCTTCCAGTGCTTGGCCTAGCCTCGAATGAATAAACATGGATCGTTCTTTACGATTTGCCCACATGCGCGTCCAAGAGATCTTCCATTGCTGCCAGCAGCTTTGCAAGCGCACATATCGCGGCCCGCAAGAGCACAAAAACTTTCATCCCTTTGACATATGACTGGAATATGATAGCACAACAATCCTGAAAACGATCAGCAATGCATCTGACTCCCTGGGGACAACACCCGACTCACCGAACTCTGGACGTCTAACGGCAGGCCGAGAAACAGTTTGAGGCGATCGGTTTCCGCGCACTCACTCAGCGGGACACTCACAGCGGGACACTCACAGCGGGACACTCACAGCGGAGCACTCACAGCGGAGCACTCACAGCGGGCACTCACAGCGGGACACTCACAGCGGGACACTCACAGCGGGACACTCACAGCGGGACACTCACAGCGGGAGCACTCACAGCGGGACACTCACAGCGGGACACTCACAGCGGGACACTCACAGCGGGCACTCACAGCGGGACACTCACAGCGGCACCCAGCGGGACACTCACAGCGGGGCACTCACAGCGGGACACTCACAGCGGGACACTCACAGCGGGAGCACTCACAGCGGGACACTCACAGCGGGGCACTCACAGCGGGAGCACTCACAGCGGGGCACTCACAGCGGGACACTCACCTGTGATCGGCTCGCCGTGGCCAACGAAACAACGGATTTCGCGGCCGGAGCCGACGTCGTACAGTTTGATTTCACCGCTGGCCAGGCCGACAAACAGGTGCTGCTCGTCGTGGTCGGCAGTTGCGGCAGTCACCGCCTGTGGCGACAGGCACGACCAGTCAGCCATGAAACTCGGCACACCTTAACACCTCCGGCCCGGAGAGAAGAAGGATCCCTCAGTCTTTATTACTACTTGTTATCATCTCACGTATCAAAATCAGTCTCGAGCAGGACCCGAAGACACAGACGAAGCGATTATTTTCTCAACGCCTGATGTTCTTCGCGAAATAGGCCTCTGACAATCACTCGCACTAGGGGGGGGGGATGCTAAATCCGCCACTACGATCCCGGAACAGCCTGGTGATACAACTTGCCCGCCGACTGCAACTGAGCCCCCCTTATTGACTCACTCACTCTCACTCCCTCTCTCCGTTTACCGTCACACGACATCCATCATGAGGTCCCTGGTTCTCCGTTTAGTGCGCTAAAAACCAAGGTGTCATGAAAAGTGCACGACGATACCAACGAAAGGGCAGTGAATTAACGGTCGGTGATTCGACAAAATTCGATGCAATCCCCAGTCCCACGACTGGCTTTCCGTCATTTTTTACGTTTCCGTCTCCGTCCTGGACTACGAGTAATGACCAAAAAATAATACGAAGGATCCTGATTGCATAGTGCGTCAAGGATCCTCGTCCCTCCTGAGCCTTCCACACGATCATACCCGGTACGAGATCCGTCATGCAAGGACTATGCAAGGAACCGCGATTAGGTGTCCAAATTCGACAAAAAGTGCACCAATTTTGAACTAGTGACTGAGTAATGAGCCAGTACACATTTCCTTAACATACACGAATCCAGGGGAACTTACTCCGTTTTGGACATACCGAACTGTATACATGCTCTGCTGTGCTCAGTGATCTTTCAGAGAACCACCAATGCATCACGCCCAATGTTCCCATTTTCTCACCAACGACCCGCAAAAACGCAAATACCTGACAAATGTGTTAACAGTTTCATGATGCAAGCCTACACCTTGCTCACTAGGAAATAGATGCACTGTCGGGAAAGGCAGCGGTAATTTGTACCAGTAGGTAATACGACGTACAACTAAAGTATATTCTTGTTATGGAGGTTTGCTGAAGACCACATCACATCGCCCTAGTCGTTCGATAAATTCTGCGAACGAACGCCTACTGTTTAAATCTTATTCCGGGAGGGTTGAACAGCATAATCGATTCTCGGCGGGGGGAGGGATTCGGCCCGCAAGATTTCGGGAACTACCATCCGATTTCATCGCAACAAATGGCAATCGATCTGGCATGACGTATACTTCATCTCATAAAATGGAAGTTTTACTATCTTGAAAGGGGTGGATACAATGTGCAAAATTAAACATAAGGGATTTTTACTTGCTATAAATCCGCTGTTTACGCAAAGATTTTGATGCAATTGGTATCAATCGAGACTTATCGACAGGACTTTTCCCATTCACCAGTATGTTTGGAATTCTGGGAAAATTCATAGCCTATTAGAGGATTTGGAAAAATGGAGGAATATGTTTGTAAAAACCGAATTAACAGGAACGGTTAATCATTTTCTTCAACCTTAAGTAGTCAAGTTATACTTATATACATATATATATATATATATATATATAAAAGTGCATATATATATATATATGATTATATATACTGTGTATTCTATATATATACGTAAAAATCGTATTACACTGTTTGTATGTTGGCATAGGCGGCGCCAGGGACATGAAAAGGGAGGAACTGTCATGGTCTCATGTTCCTCAGGTCAACTATGACCTTTGACCTTCAATGACCTCAAATGAGCTTGAGGTCACATGGAAATGACCTTGAGTTCATCACAGTATTTGAAAATGTTTCCTATCACCTGAATCCACTATAATTCTAAAATTATTGTCTATGGCTGCTGTGATCTATGGTATGCGCACGGGCATTAAATCCACGGCACGGCCATACAGGGTGTTAAAAAAAAAAATACGCAGCACTTTTAGTCACATGCTCATCGGCGCACGTGCATTCAGTTAAGCAATTTTCGGGGTCAATGTATTATCTAAACTTCAAAGTTCATGTTCATGACTAAAATATGGCCAGTTTAACCCGTCCCCGACTGGGGGGCAGTTAACTGCCCCCCTGAGGTTTTTTTGGGATTGCGAGAGAACGAACAAACACAGAGCCTCGAAACCTTGTGTACCTTTTGCTTCATCAATTTTGCATCTCATTTCAAAATTTTGACCTCAGGTCAGGTCAGGTGCTTGACCTAGGTCAGGTCAAACAGACCTATGTCACAAAAAGTTTAGCGCCCTCTAACTTTTTCGCAAAACAAGATATCTCAATAATACTTTCAGGGATTAGTGGTCGTGATAGATGCAACAAATCTGCTATCTCAGATTATTCGGAATTTTCCGGGTCATTGACCTAAGGCCAAGTCCATTTTTAAGACATATCGTCGTTTTTTCGGAAAATGACGGAACATTTCATAACATTTTTAGTGTGGAGCCAAGCAGACATCTAGCTGCCGTCATTGAGCAAAGTATCAACGACTTCCAGCCATCGACCTGAGGTCAAGTCACGAATAACTGCAGTGAGCCAAAATGTACCACCGTCAAAATCGGCGATGAATTACTCAGAATGGGTAGAAAATGGCAGAACTAGCTTGCACAGATGTAAGTAATACCAGAAACCTCAAAAAGTTTGAAAAAGGAGCATATTTTGGAAATAAACAGGCTCTCGAGAATAAAGCTCCGCCAATTGTGTAGATTGGTAACTAATTAATTTTTCCAAACTTTAGGCATGAAAAACCACCACAAGAACCACTAAGATCAATAAAATTTACATACATCGTCTTTTTTCGCGAAAATAAAGGAACGCTAAAATAAGTTCCCGTCAATTTGTTACTGTTTACGGCAGCAGCGCACGCCTACAGTTGGCGCGAGAATTGCCGTGTCTTTATCTCAGCGTTTCGGCGTATATATTGAACAAATCTGAGAAATTAGACGTGTATCGGCATCCGCGGACATTTACTCGTGCGCTGGTGCCTTTACCTATGCGTTATTAGTCCCAGCCCTTGAGATTCAGACCATTTCTCGGTCTCATGCAATCGGCTATGAGAAAGCATATATAGGGCGTAAATTGCTTACATATTATCTAAAACTAACAAATGAGACCAGTTTCGAGCTCTACTCGTCACAAGCTTTCCAACGGTATGCTTATTTTTATCGTGCGACCAACCGTTCGTGAGTTAGAGGGGGGCGGCCAACTGCCTCCCCCCAGTCGCCGATGTTCGAAACGGACCGACGGTCGTGCGCGGGTTAAACCCTTCACGTTCCCGAAACGAGTCCTGGCTTCCTAAAAAATGAACTGGACCGACTGGGTTAGTCCAAGGTTGCAGAAATGTATTTTCCAAAGGGTTGCTTCGTAACAGCGGCTCAAAGGGCGTTTGCAAAAGCTAACATTGTGGAGATTGCAACCATAAGCACTGTCATCTATCTGTCATCTATCTTGGCTCTGTACAAGGGAAACGGTACTGTGGCTGACGGAAAACGCCCTGGCCGCCCATCCAGTGCTCTAACTGAAAAGCACACTGGGAAGGTGCAGAAAGATGTTTTGCAGAGCCACCAGCAGTCACTGCGTCGTCGATTAGCGGAGCTGGGTATGTCGGTGTCATCAGTGGCGAGTACTCTCCGTAAGATGCTGCAATGTCATGCCTACAAGACTCATCTTGTGCAGCATCTTGAACCTCAAGGCGGAGAAAAGACGTTGGCATTCAACGAGGGATTTCTTAGTGTTTCGGGGAACATGGGAAACAGAAACGCGCATCATGACCAATGACCCCCAGTTCCACTTCCACCTGGAGACTTTGTCAACAAGCGAAACTGCTGTATTTGGTCAACAGAAATCTGCGGTCGCTTAGCTCAATAAGCGCGCATTCACACAGAGCGTGACCCCGCTGTATGGGATGACGCATGGCCGCATAATCTGACCATACTTCTTTGGGAATGCTGACGGCACAGCTGCAACGGTAAACAAGAACTGCGAGCTGCTCCACAACTTTGTACGGCCCGCCGTATACAGACAGGATGGAAAATGAATAGCAAAGATAAGTATGGTTTCAGCAAGACGGAGCGATCTGCCACACCGCGAAAGAGACGATTGGCGTGCTAAGGGGGATTCTCGACGAACGTGTTGTCTCTAAGAACGGAGCTATTGAGTGGCCTGTGAGATCGCCAAATCTGACTGCCCCTGAGCTCTTTCCGTGGGGCTTTGAAGGAAAAGGTTTAAGCTCATAAGCTACGAACACGGCAGACCTAAAGCAAAAAATCAAAAAATAAATCCAGACAAACTGAGAATGTCGACTCTGCTATGCTGGCTAGTGCTAAGGAGACTACGTTTTCGCGCGCGTGCGCTGGTGCGTGGCTCACAGCGAGCAGTATTTGAGTGACATCGTGTTCCATACGTCATAATATAAAACCATATGTTTCACGCTTTCGCTGGACACCATTCCCACCTAAGTCAGGGCCACAACAGTCACAATTTAAAAAAGGGAAGTGTAACGGGAATTTTGAAACACCCCGTCTCTCCAAGACCCGAACTGATATCTATCTGGCACTTGGCGCACCAGTAGAGAGCACTTTTCTGAGTCATATATACTCCGAATTTTGTATTTCGAAAATAAGCGTAGAAAATATCTTCAAAAAAATTGTACTACTGGCCTTCTACTGACCTTGACTGTACCTTATGAAGTGCCCTCAGATCAACATAATTATTTGTGTATGCTTTGCCAGACATTTACCTATACACTCATACACAGTCTTCAGTTCCATTGAACACTTTTTTGGAAGCCACTGTTTTTCAACGTTCAACATTACCAAAAATGGCCTTTCGCTTCCCCCAAAAACCTGGGCTGGCCCCGTCCCTAGACAGAGTATAACTATGAAAATTTGAAACAATAAGTACAAGGCATGGGTAGGAAAAATCACCAAGTTCCGTGACGCTGCTTCAAAGACCATGGAATTGGTAAGCAAACAACCGAGGGTGACCCCCTGCCGGGAACAGAGTTCATAAACACAGCTGGGCTCGGCGTGGGGTCTGCCGCACACATTTCTTTTCCCTTTCCAGAAACGCGGCGACCACCGGGCGCGGATTCCAGTGAAGGGTTCCGACCCCATTTACAGGTCTATCAGCTGGCGGTTGTTGGCAGTTTCATTTGACATAGAGACTTGTGTCCTGACCGGTGTCCGGACAAAATGGCGAAACGTAAAAATGGCGAATGCCTTTTTGGCGAATGCCGTATGGCGAATGCTGAAGGGTGACATGTAAAAATGGCGACACGTTAAAATGGCGACTGGCCAAATGGTTAGTCTTCGCGTTCTGCACCATTTGGGCGCTCCTTATTTTAGCATGTCGTCATTTTTACCCCTCGCCATTCAGCGTCCGCCATCTAGCATTCGCCAAAAACGCATTCGACATTTCGCCGTTTTACCTTAGTACCGTCCTGACCACACGATATTTTAATGAGAAACGGGCAGCTCTGTAGCCATTCCTACCGGAATCCCGCCTGACAGACCTATTTCACTCAATGTCCATTCCTACATCACCGGGTGCCCGTTTTCGCCGACTGGGTGACCAAATGAACACGTCTTCTTACATTAAACACGTCCTGCCGTCATGATAAGTGGTGGAACAACAGGACCATAATTATCATCTTTCAACGGTCCCAAAGAAGGATCTACGCCCACGTCTCCAAGCTATCACCATCGCTATCGCCTACGTACTGGGTCTTAATATCAAACTCTCTTACCGTCCCAATATCATGATTACATCATCTGTAATCGGAAGTATCCAAAGGAAGATGGAAATGTAAACCAATACAAATTACAAATCCATATAATGCAGACGTTTCGACAGCAACGTGCTTTCGCCAATGTGCATAAGAACGATACAGAGCAAACTGACCAAATAGCCATAAACAAAATTATTAATAAATCGTTAAGCTTGTGCAATTTTTCGCCTAACGCTTCCACCACGCTAATCCGGCAGATTTTTTTAGGAAGTCAAAAGGTTATCCTATTGCTCATATGCCTGTACATGAACTATGTGCACCTTCATGGGCCTTCCTTTTCTCTTTCTTCTCTACAGTTTTCAAAACTTTCGCCTCGCTCCATTTCGGCAGATGTTCATACTCGTCAATATGGTTGACGATCGCACTGGATGTTTGGTAATTTACACCTGCCACAAGGTGCTCCGTATGGGATACTATTCAGGTTGGTGTTCGAGTTCGTCTTCGTGTCGCGGCTTTTGAGTAAATCTCGTATTTTCTTGCCGGAAAGTATCGCTACTTCCATCCTTCCATCCGTCCTAATTCCACCCATCTGCAGCTAGGGTCTCAGCATGTCTCGGATTTGGTATCGTTATGTACATAACATGGTTTTTCCGTTCCAGGTTTTTGTTTACTTTCGTTATTCTTATTTGTTGTACTTTTTTCTTTCGGTGCCTTACCAATCCCTTTCGATATTTTAGTTCTTCGAAGGTCTGATGTCGTAACCTTTCTTTGATGTATTCGTCACTGCATATGCGATATGACGTGAGGAGGAATCGAATACAACGCCACTTTTGGTCCTGGCACTGTGTCCTGAGTAACAATGTATATAGCCTTCCCTGTTTGTAGGTTTTCGATGCAGCGTGAATCCAACTATACCTTCAGCCCGGACGATCACCGTGTCTAAGAATGGTTTTTGAATGTCATTCAGCTCCTCAATCGGAAGTGTGTTGCAAATAGCGGAACATCATCCATATAACCGACGGACAGCGGGTTGCAGTAAGAGCAGCCCACCAATGAGTCATTAAATTCATCAGATGCAAATCCGATCCATCACAGCCAGCTACCCCCAAGCATGCAAATCATATATGTTGCGAGGTGATTACAGACAGTCACAGCCCTCCAGCAAATCATATACACGTAAATAAAAGACGAACAAACATGAGTTTCTCTAAAACCCCCTGGACACCATAACCAGCGCAGGTCTCATACAACAACCAGGCAAATCACAGGGATCAATATCTATGCATCCGTCCCATTATAACATTCTGAAGTTCCGTTCACGTTTCTCATCTGACAAATATAGGGATCCGCGCCCACCGCCCCTACTGCGACCGATCACTGACCTGGCCCGGCCGGAGCGTCATACGACAGGGCAGAGGCTCGAGCACAGAGGCGCGCAACGGCCTGGTGAGACGCAGCAGAGCGGTGCCCGCCGGCTGGTTGGCCCCCACCAGCTCTTCCGCCTGGCCACGCAGCCAGCTGTCGGCCGGCTCATTCAGCGCCTGCTGCAGCACTAGGCCCGGCGACCTGCGGCCGTCCACAGCGCGGTCACTGTGACCGGCCAAACATGACCACAGACAGGCCGCACCACGGCGACTGCGACCAGCGGGGCAAGTCCACACGCCGGCCGACAGGGGACAGAAAGCTGACGCTGTCATGATGTCATCATCATCATCAAGTCATCAACAGAGACAGGTTTACTCGACGGCTCACAAGGCAAAGCTCCGTCACTTCAGACACAGGTTCACACGAGGACTACAAATCGCAGGTGAAATTTTTATTCTCTGCTACCATACTGTACATCAAAGATCCTATGCCTAAAAATGGCTATTTCGGGTTTGTCTATTTCAGGCTATTGTCTAACCGATTAAAAATATGAGTAGGGCATATATGCAAGCACCAAAATGCACGATGCAGGAAAGTAACTGCGGAGAGTCAGAAGCCGAGAGAGGTGGATCACTGCGCGGGCTGGAATCGAACTACGGGACCTTGGCACGTTCGACACCACGGCTGGTACACAGTAAATCAATAGCGGCCGCGACATGAAGACGAGATCTGTTGCATACTGCTGCCCTCAACAGAATGCCACGACCTGCTGAAACAGCTGTATCTGACCCAAACCTCAGCAAATGCATGCTGATGTTAATCCGGGGACTGGAGTATTTCGCCACCTCCCAGTTATTGCGAGGAGGAGGCCCTTTGTCATTCTCAAAAAGGTGCTGCGATCCCGCATCATCACCATCAATCCGCACAAAAATAATAATTCAAAAGCCATCGATAACCTATCAACCACAAGGCTTCCGGTATCTTCATCTTTTGACCTCAATGTCATCGATGGCGTCATAGGTCAAGTCAAAGCCTTAATTTGACGAGTATTTGCCGATCGCGTCAAAGCATACGAACACAGTGAAAATGGTCGAAACTGGCTACATGTAGTAACAAATGAAAGTATTTTGCCACGACAAACTACATTCCTGCGAAAATTGGCCGGAGGTCACCGAAGGCAATAACGTCAAATTATGCGATGATTTGATCTCCAATCTCGACACGCAACTGGTGTGGTTTCTCTGCGGCAGCAATGCTTTGGTCGCTAGGGCTCAATTTGTCTCACGATAGAGACTAAATCCGCAAAGATATCATGCGGCCGTCGCAAACCTCGGCTGAGGTCACCATGACGCCACCCTGATACGTAGTTTCTGTTTCATCCTTATTGAACGTCTTGCAAGCCATGCCAAAAGGAAAACACAGATAGTGGAGTTTTTACACCGCCTGGAAACCACATCTATGATTCAGTTTCTGGCGTCATATGACTTGGTCTATGCTGACCTGGTCAAGAGAGTCTCGTCACAAGGTGGCTAGATCGTATACTTAGTTACTGAAACTTTGGGGCTTTTAGTTTTCGTCGTTTGAAAGAAATAACGCAAAAACCCAAAAGGGGCGAGGAACAAATTTCCAATTAAATAGCGGATATTATGACCCGCACGTAAGACGACGAGTGCCCTGTGTCGAGCAACAACACGCTGCAGTTGCATTTCTTGTTGGTCCAGGTGTACTGTAAGTTTAGTCCTAGTACTGTACTGTGGCTGATGAACACGGCAGACCGCAAATTTAGACCACCAGTCCGCAGTCGTTTTCGCCGTAGCCGTCACGGGTTGGTACAGGCCAATTCCAGGTCATAGTGGCGATGTAGTGGCAGTCGAAAGACGCGTCATTGAGGACTTTTTTGCGGAAAATGTAATCCGCTGATACAGGAGTGACCTTCGCATCTTCACGCAGTAGTTGATTTGTATTACGACTGAGCGCTTTTTACTGCATTTATGACAATCATATTTTCATCTCACGTACCGTAAGATGTGTCGCCAGGTTTTTTTTGGCGAGAGTGAATAAAACTGGCACAAGTGACCAAAACTTCAGCAAATGCCAAAAATTCCCCGAGAAAACAGTGTTTAATGGTGCCACCAGGCCACGGAAGGGACTCTCGATTTGCACCTCCCGGCGTTACAGTCTCCAGACGTCACGCGGTGGCGGCCCAGCGAGTTCACACCAGGCTATGGGTGGCGGTCAGGTGGAGGCGGCCGTGCATCGGCGAGTAGTACTTGCGAGCGTTTCATTCAGCCATTCTAACCGCGACCAGGGCAGCTGGGCGTGTTGATTGCATGTGTGCAGCTTTCGGGGAGTTCGTCTGATTCCATCAAACCCTACGGCGTCACGAACGTTCGAGACTGCGGTATTACGAAAATGAGGAGAAAACCTGGAAAGCGAGAACGGTCAAGGTGCTCTAAACTGAAAGCCTTGAGACGATCACTATGACGTTTGGCTCTAGATAAAGCACACATATTTTTACAAATGGACCGGCCTTCAGACGACCATCCATGCTACAAAATGACGGCAAAGCTTTGCGATGCTGGGGACAGGCGTAGATGAACCCATGACGATTTTCTGTCCGACGACGGCTGCTTTAGGGACCATATGCACGACTCGCTCCACTGCCTGCATGTGCACGGGATAGTTCTGGGACACGGGCCGTCGGAGAGTGAAGGATAACCTCGACGTCCTCAGAGGAGACGCCTGCCAGCAGGGGCGGCTGCGTCGCGAGTTTAAACTCGCAGTCGATCAGACTTCCAGAG
Source organism: Capitulum mitella (assembly GCA_030062745.1). NCBI lineage: Eukaryota > Metazoa > Arthropoda > Thecostraca > Pollicipedomorpha > Pollicipedidae > Capitulum > Capitulum mitella. Next base: position 1,637,846 of record CP099844.1, read on the forward strand.
AGCCATGCATGTGATCACTGAGTCTCCAGCAGCCGTCGTCGGACAAAAAATTGTCGGGTTTTATCTGCACAAGCCTACCGTGTCGCAAAGCAATGTCGTCGTTCTGCAATAAAAAGGATGTTCGTCTTTAAAAGTCAGTCCATCTGCTAAAAATCTACGTGCTTTATCTAAAGCCCAATGTATGGTATACCATCTGCAACACCTGAAAATCATTCCCAACGTTACTGAGGGCATTCAGTTCGTAAATTCCACAAGACCATATTTTAGAGCGATTGTCTGAAAAAAGAAATCAAGTTACAGCACCACGACCGTTTCACGATTTCCAACTTTTCTGTTCACTGACACAATGCCGTGGTCTCGAAAGTTCGTGGCGCCGTAACTTTTGATGGTTCAGACGAACTCCCTGAAAACTACATACGTGCAATCTACACCGAAAACTATCGTAGTCGCGTGCAAAATGACTGATCGCAAGTATTATTTGCCGATGTACGGCCACCTCCGCCTTGCCGACACCCGCAGCATGGTCTTAGCTAGCCGAGCCACCAATGCGCGGCGCTCGGAGACTGCAACGCTGGGAGGTACAATCGAGAACCCCTTCCTTGGCTTAGCGGCGCCAGTAAACAATATTTTCGTCCCGCTTTCGCCATTTAGTTAAACCTTAGGCACGTGTACACTTTTTGTCGTTTTCCATTTCACATCCGCCAAAAAATTACCATCACGGTACACCCTAACGTACTGTATTCGGCTCACAAAGCCCGCCTGAGGAGTTGCCGTTAGATGTCCACGCACTTTCCCCAAGCAACGGACAAAAGTCGCACTAGAACGCACACACACACTTGACAGCCACCTGATGACTCTCCTGCCCCTTCCCCCGCCGGACATCAGCCGGACTATCGGGCTCACCTGTAGAACAGGTGCAGGTTGTGGGAGACGAACTCGACCACCTCTCTGACGTGGGGATGGTCCAGGTGGCGGCGCTGCGCGGCCGAGTCGGCCAGCTCCGCGGCCCGAACATCACTCAGCAGCTCGCCGGCCAGCCCTCCTTGCGCCTTCATTATCAGGTACCTGGCGCCCAGCATCGGCCACCGTCACTGCGACAGCGCCGCCGCCACAGACGCAAACACGGCGCAGCCTATCTCTGGCACTATCTGTGTATTTATTTTCATTTATTTCCAAACATATATATATATATACATATAATTACGAATTCTATATTAATATAATTCTACATATAGTTATATATATAACTGCGAAGTCATTCCAACTGCGGATTTGTCATCGGATTTGGGCCGCTATTTTGAGCCCTGGAGAACAAACAAAATACATAAAAACGTTTAAACCACCGTTTTTTTTCATCACTCCAGGTCGCAAAATTGTAGCACAAGTCCGATGAGTAATCTGTACGTCTGGTTATCGGTGATTTTATGACCTGGCTAAACCATCTTACCGAACTATTCATGTATCTGTACATTTATGTCTGGTCATGAACCATAACGTAGGTCACCACAAATCAATTTTACGTTTTTTTTTTACGTGGGTTTAATACGTAGGTCGCCAAAAATCCGTGTCTTCGGTAGACTCAAAAACACATGACTGAAAAACAGATGCATTTATCTATTTCCAAACCGGATGTCAAGATGGCGTCTACAACGCAAAAAAGGGGCTAGGTCACTTAAAAATTAAGATACGCTGTCCGTCCAACGTACGGTCCAGTATGACTTGACATTCGTTAGCTATCCAACGGGCGAAGGATGTTACATTTAAGCTCGACCTAAAAATCTGAGCCATGTCATACTTTTGGAGGATGCAACTACAAATCCACATACAAATCCAAAGTGCCGTTTTCGCCAAACTAAAAGGTTGTCTTCTCCTGGAAAATCCTGGTTTTGTCCTTAAGTGCTGACAGCTTTTGTATTTTGCTTTGATCTGAAAGGCCACATCCAAACGATGGAAAGGGAACAGAAGTTGCATGACACAAAGGATAAGTATTTCACTACCAATCACATTTGGAAATATCCTCATGACATTCTTCATAATGCTCATTCGAGCAGTCTATATGCGCTTTGCCGTCTTTAGGAGATGCTCTTTGCCGATGTGGACCCAAAGGTATACTTACACTAAAGCTCGGAAACTTGACAACACAGTCAACACGTGGAATGCCGTCCATTTCCACAACGCTATCCGCGACATATGCAGACAAATCGCCCGACAACTGTGCCTAAGACATGCACAGAGGAGGCGTGCGACCCGGCAGACACGGACGGAACAAGGGCATGGCCCGGCAGGCACAGCCGGAGCAAAAGCATGACCCGGCAGACACGGACGGAGCAAAAGCATGACCCGGCAGGCACAGTCGGAGCAAAAGCATGACCCGGCAGACACAGAAGGAGCAAGAGCATGGCCCGGCAGGCACGGACGGAGCAAAAGCATGGCACGGCAGACACGGACGGCGCAAAAGCATGGCACGGCAGACACAGCCGTAGGAAACGCGTGACACGGCAGGAAAGGGCGTAGGAGACGCGTGACAAGGCAAACACCACTGAGGAAGTGCACGAAAGGGTTGTGCGTTCCGACAGAGACATAGCTGATATCGGACCGAAGTTCATGCCACTTTTGCAACTTAAGTCACGTTTAAAGGGCAGCAGCGGAGAGAAAGGGCGGGGATTAGAGGGGCAATTTCGACCTAGATTCGCTCTCTCGGCGCTGTTCTCTCACGATAAGAAATGTGAATGATGGACCGGAATACTGTTGTTACGTCCTTGAGGTTAGGACATTGGGAATAACAGGCAGATAGCCTTTGTCGATCCTAGACTAAACAGTGCAACAGGAAACCCGATAACCGCCAAAGCGACTAGGCAGTAAAGCCAAAGAACTGGTCCACAAAGTACTGGAAGGTGGAAGGTTGTCGAAATACTTTTGTACAATCTGCAATGTCAAAAGGGCGCGGAGTATTGATTACTTACTTACCCAAGAGCCAAGATGGCCCAAAAAGTCGGACACGTTTGGCCATGTTGTCAGCCCGCTGTCAGCCGTAACCGGCAGACTCACCTCAGCGAGCACACGACTCGTCTGTACTCGTCCACGTCCTCGGCCAGGCCCCAGAAGTACGCCAGCGCCTGCAGCATACTGGGCGGTACTTGCCAGCTGAACTGTTCGTCGAAGAGACCGCTGCGTCTCTCGAAGAACTCTGGAAATGAAGCACATGGCGGAGTTTTCAACCACACAGCTGTCACCCAACCAATGAAGAACGCAGGACGACAACGCTCCCGGAAAACGCCCCGGGGCAGAGACACTGCAGAAACCAGGATGCTGCTTTTCTTTTTCGCCTAACCCTATTCCCGTTTGGGGGAGGAGAGATGATTCAGAAGCCTCTTTCGGCTTCTTACCCGCCATTTCTAGGGAGTTTGAAGCAGCATTATGGAGATTGGTGACTTCTTACTTATTCTTCGTAAGTATCACGGAGAATGTTTATAATCTTTTTCTGTCAAGGGGCAGAGCCACGCCACGTTTTTTTTTTGGAAGTCGGTAGGGCAATTTTTGGCACTGTAGAAGATAAGAGAACATAGCCGGCAAAAATCTATCATCTTCCAAACCCTGTGGACGTATATGAGTTTTCCAGGATCCTTAGCGTACGGGCTAAAAGGAACGTTTATTGAGCAGCTCTCGATTCATGCCAAATGCGTGAGCAATGGTGTATAAAAGTCGGAGTTATAACAAACAAAAATACCCCATTTATGACTTTTTTGTCCTCGTGTACGCTCCTAACAGCTTCCGTTATGGCCAAACGACAGCCGTTTTTAGCAATCACATCAGACGGCAGTTCTCGGGATTTCAGGGGGGGGGCGGCGACGACATCGCTGGACCCTCCCATACGGCAATGCATTCATCCGTTGTGGGCACGGGAGTACGTGGATGGATGCTGTCTCGAGTGTCTCCTAGTGATATCCAAACTGATGGCATAACAGAGGCTCTGACCGACTTGCACGAGTCGACACTGAGACGTTTCTGGGACCTTGACAAGACGAAAATAGGGTCCACAGAAGAGGAATTAGACTGCTACCATGCGCTTCAGAATTCGAGTCATCCGTCCCTTTCAAAGAAGGTAGATATGAGGTCCGCCTTCCTTGGAAACGAAACATTCCTCAGCAGCTCAACAACAGAAGGTCTGCTGAGGAACGATCAGCGGGACAAGGACATGTTTAAGCCTACAGAGTTTGGTTACGAAGTTAAAAAAGCACGTTAAATGCTTTGCATTTAATATTCTGGCATATTTTCGCCTCTAAATATACAAATTAAGGGGCGCTGGTGTGCGCTCCAAGCCACGCCCATTACCAAGGAACTGCATTACAGTGCCGTCGTAACGAACGAACTTCTTCTTCGTAACGAAGAAGAAGTCTTCTTCCAATTACGTTTATAACTTTCCTTTGTGGAACAAAGAAGGCAGCATGTTGCTTGTCCCCTTCTCCGCTCGTACGGCTCGGCTGACAAGGTGAAACAGCAGGCTGGCTTCGTCTGCTAATGCATGACGCGGGCGGAAGAGCGCATTGTAAAACTACAAACTTTCATTTGCGAATGGCGATGAGATTTTTTTCTTCAACTGGATTGTTTTGCATAATCTAAGCTCTGCTTTTGCGGCGTTTTTCCCTATTGTTACAGTTCGCGAGTTGGAGGGGGGATGGGTGTTCAGGCGGTTCAGGCGGTGTTCCCCTGGTACGGGAAAGGTGAACCTGACGACTGGTACTTTTGCGGGCGGGTTAAACGCTCAAAATCTTCCCAACCGGCCCAATCGCCAATCTTTACAAATCTCGCACCTCAAAGCAGAAGTCAACAAACGAAACAATGAGGTATGATCAGCTGAACGCAGTTAGATGACTGCACTTTTGGTCGAGTCAGTCTGCGTCGGTCGAGTCCACGACGGATTACCGGTCTTGTAAACTGAGAAACAGAACAGAGCTTTAACTTTAACGCCCCACCACGCGCTTCCCTGTGGCATGTAATGTGGGCCAAGTCCATGAGGCATGGCCATCTATCGCGGAAAAATATAACTACATCTTCGCAGCGGGCACAAATGACAATAAATAGCACGAGATTACAGAATTTGTGGTATAAACATGAGAGAAAACCTTGGGTGTTCAGAACTGCTTTCAGCGGTCGTTCATACTACTTTTAACCGGTCCAGGTCGGAATTTCACAGGGATGTTTTCGGTGAAAACAATGCGAATTTGAAGTGCCATCCGTAACATTAAAAAAACTAAAATGGGGAGCTTTACTCGATTTAAAGCAAATGGGAATTCTTTGGAGGACATTTTACCTGTGAAAAGTTCCAATGGAAATCAATGGCAACACCTTCAAAATTTGGCCTTGAAAATAGGTTTCAAGGTCAAATAAAACGCAAAACAAAAACTTTGGAAAAGCGAACGGCAAAACGATGCAGCTTTCTGTTCATCTCATCACAGCGATACCCAGTTTTTGAAAATGTGCGTATTGGTTACTGAAATAATAGACATTGTTTCACCAAGGGTTTGACCAAAAACCATCAAATCTCGGGATTTCAAATTGCTCTCGCACAAAAAACCGCTTCTCCTACCGAGCTAAGAAGTGCTCAGTCACAGATTACCCACCGGACCAAACTTCATCAAAATTTGAGACAGTGGTGGGTAAGTTTTGGTAGGTGCCTGGTCGACTTCTCCTGGAACGCCCCAATGGTAAATAACAAGAGTCCAACGAAAAAGTCGATCAGTCTACGAACAGAAAGTACCGCATGCCTTTCCGGATGTGGATGAGCCAGTCGCCTGCGGTGCTCAACCGCCGTCAGCTTAGTAGCGCCTGAGAATATGACTCTCGCTCCCGGAGAACGAAAAAAGCTTGTCAGCTAACGTGGTCCTTATTTGTGAGCAAAAAACAGGCGTGGATTTCAACGACTAACCCCGCCAAAAAGTGCCTTTACATGAGGCACCAGTTTAGGTGAAGTTTCGTTAAAGCCAAATATGCAGAAGTCGCTACCAGGGGCTCATACTCCGTTTTCAACGCTTTTTCTCAACAACATTGAGATGCTGCTCAGTGGTGCAAAAAATGGCACTTGTTGCTCGGAAAACACATCAGAATTCACAAAAAGACAAATACACAATGTTTTATGTCATATTTTACAATACTAATTTAACGCCGCTAGAAGAAAAATAATGAAAATGACCAGTTTCTGTCTGAAATCCACGAATAAGTGCACTAGGGGGCCACAGCCAAGCCTTCAAGCCAGATCGCTGCTCACCTTAAACGCCAGTTTCCATAAAGACTGACATCAACGTAACTTCCATCTTTGTGTCTAAATTACACGACAGAGGCGCTCTCCCTTCTCAACGTGTCGCCGGCGCCGTGGATCAGGTTCCTTACGGGTGCAACGATGCCGCGGTACATGCTACACACTTGCGTTTTGTGGCATGCATCCTGCTGAAACGTTGTCTTCATAACGTTTTCTCCATATGGCCCGTCAACATGGCATGCTAGACAATATCCTGGAAACAGCCTTTTCATCCCGAATGGGCCCTTCAAGCGGGCCTAATATTCAGCTGTCCAAGCGGTTTAAAAGGAGTGGTCCTCCACCGACCAATCGTGTTTCTCGGCCGCTCTAATCAAGCAGACAGCCATTCCATGGTTCGATGATATCGAGTTAACGGAGGACCAAAAGAGACAGTTGCAGCCTCGCGACGAGTAAACGGAGCTGCTGGAGATGGTGATCATCTTCCTCGGTGGTCTCCCTCATCGCAGAATCAAGTCCGTGCCCCGGGAGAACTTCATCGCGCTCGATGGATGGCCGATAGCATCTACTCTCTAAAAGTCGGAATGTTTCGAAGCCATTTCAAGCGGACATCACGACAACAAATTGGTCTACAGTCCAAATGCTACTTGGTGGTAAATGTACATCTCGAGATTTGATTTCTGGCTCCTGCCCCGCACTGAGCGCCAGGGCAAGAGCTCAAGCTCGTGAAATAACTTGAGATATACGAGAACGCAAAAATCGCTAAAACCACCCTCAAGAAGTTTGCGGATCGCCTCTGGTACTTGAGTGAAAAGCTGTTTCGCACTCTTGGAATGACTCGGTGCCTCTTGAAGAGGAAAGGACGAAGGTGCAAAGCACAATTCAGAGATCAACAAACACCATGGCCGCACAGACGTGCAGTGGTCCATCTACGCACTGTTATAAAGAAACCCCTCTCCACGTTCTCCAATGGTAATTCTAATGCCTTCTTTCAGATCCTGTGCTTGATTTACATCTTCCTGGAAAAGCATCTTTCAGCCTTGCTTCATACGGCTCCATTCCAGGAGGCCCCAGAAACTCTCCGGGGACTGCACGCAGTGAACGACATGGTGGAGAGAGGCGTGTATCTCATGGCAGAGCATCATATTCTGATCACTGCCAACGAGGATCAAAAACACTATCTACTCCAGGTCGTCAAAAACCACCGTGCCACCCTTCTGAATCCCAACAAGAGGACGCTGCTCAAACAATGACTGGCCCGTGGTCATGGAGCAGTTTCAGTGCACTTGTGCACTTAGTTACACTCAGTACACTTGTTTACCCTCTGAACTGTATCGGGCATCGTCATGTCTGTTTCTGTCGTTGAAATGTGCGCGGTGTTTAGTGGGATTGTTGATAAAATGTCACAGTGGGATTGAAGTAGTGGCACTAAACAGAATTTTCCTGAGGTAATCTGATTTAACATGTTACCTGAGGTCAACACAGGCCACACATATAAAGCTCTTGCCCTGGCTTTAAGAATTCTACAGGGTTTTGAGCTGAGAATACGATGTCCCAAATCATGTACCAAACAATGCTTGCTTTCGATGTGTTCATTTTTCACCCGTTTTACATCCTACGCGACGTGAGAACAGACAAGATACTTTCGTTAATGTATCCAGGCGGCAATGCATGAAAACCTGCCTACTGATAAAGTTATTCGATTTTTATGTATTTCAAAGATCGAGAGCAGTCATTAACAAAAATGTAGTAGCAACCATGCCTGATAAAGCTTTGTAGTTTGTCAGGCCAGGCAAAGAGATCAAGAGCTAAAATCCAATTAGGAGCCAATACCGGCCTGCAGGTGACCCTTGGTACGAGCCTGGTCCTTGGTATGCTTGGTAACGACCACGAAATGTAATCTAATTTCAAGAAAATGTTATCCTGTGGTTTTTTCATTACACTGCGCAGTTTCAAAGGTAAGCAGTAAAAAAAAACGGAATTCGAAAAACAAGGACCGCCATGTGCAGCCCGTGCAGCGTACCTGCCAGCCATGCAGCCAGTTCGTGGACGTGGAGTGAGCCCTGCTGCTTGGAAAGATAGCGGGAACGAATGACCCGGACCATCTCGGCATGGGGCACCCTAACGAGGGCCGGTTGGTCCGGAGCCGAGGACCGCTGCAGCAGGCACCCGCCCGACCTGTCAAACATGTCGACTGCTGTCAGAGGTGCGGACAATGACAAACGCACTCCCTGTCACAGATATATCAAACATGCCCACTGTTGTCAGAGGTGTCGGCAACATCAAACAGTCCGTCCCACGGATATGCCAAAGATACCCACTGCTGTCAGGGATGAAGCCAATAACAAACACATTCTCCCCACACGTCAAACATACGGACTGCAGCCAAAGGCCAGACTGCGTCAGACATCTCAGAAGATTTGTCCACAATGTTACTAGCAGCCTGCTGTCGGCAAAAAATCCTGAGTTTTTCAGTCTTTCCGGGCAATGTTCACACTATGATCAAAAACTGATCAAACTCAACAGATGTTACATGGATCTAAATCGCCCATTTAAGAACAAGGTTTTGTAAAATCGGACCACAAGTCTTGGTAAGCGCTGGGCTGTACCTACTGCCCGAAGAAGCTTGCCCGCATTTCCGGTCACTGCCATCCATGAGAGCGCCCCCAGAACGCGTGCGTGCGTGCGTGCGTGCGTGCGTGCGTGTGTGTGTGCGTGTGTGTGTGTGTGTGGAGAGAGAGAGAGAGAGAGAGAGAGAGAGAGAGAGAGAGAGAGAGAGAGAGAGAGAGAGAGAGAGAGAGAGAGAGAGAGAGAGAGAGAGAGAGAGAGAGAGAGAGAGAGAGAGAGAGAGAGAGAGAGAGAGAGAGAGAGAGAGAGAGAGAGAGAGAGAGAGAGAGAGAGAGAGAGAGAGAGATGCTTGAAAACATTCCTCAGAAAACTGATCGATGAAAACCTGATGAACGACGCTCTTGATATGAACCAAAAATATTTCTGGGAAGTCGTTTGTGGTGGAACATTTCCTTTCCCTGCTAGACCAACTACCCAAGGGCCTCTGGTAGCTAATGTTGAACTCCAGAAATTTTTAGAACCTTAAAATACTGTGCAGCGTCCAGGACTTGGCAGGCTGAAAGACCCAATTCGGAACAGTGTATTGGGCGGACAGACTTTAGGTGTGTAACTGCAACAAGCGCGGGCCGAAAAGCAATGGGGCTCGCGAAAACAGTAACCGCTGTCCTGCCGTGCGCCGGCTCGGTGGTACAAACTGGTTCAAACCAGACATGACTTATATAACGAGGCACGCGCTAAAGCACGTGCCTCTGACGCACCGTGCGATCCGGTGCGCCACTCTGGACAATGTCCATGGGGTGACCGGACACGAGGGGCCGGACCAAGAAGACAGATTAAACAGGCGTGGGCGCTCTGATAGTGACATCGAGGAACGGATCTGAGCGACACGGGCACAAACAGGCGGGGCGAATGGCGGCCAACGGCGGAGTACGTCGCGATTCGACGATCTGACAACGTAGCTCGTGCCGATAATGGCCGAGTTTAGTGTGGCGATCAACAATGAAGACGATCGGGAAAGAAGAGCGAAGCATACCGCGAAACTGGGCGGATGACCTGAAAGGACGTTGGTATGTTACAGCCGGAAAACCAAACAGTGCAGGACCCCTCCCATCATGCACCCTGGAGAACCAAATAGCGAAGGAGCCCTCCCATCATGAATCCTCAAGTTCAACAGGGGCATAATTTCATCGTCCTGAACTGGGCCTGCCAATGTCCTGAATATAAGCTTGAACCCTGATCATCATTTTCATGACACAATAACAGAGGGCATTGCGCCAAGAATGTCCCCGAGAGCTTGGTGGAGGATTTTGATCCAAGGAGAAAGTAACTAACGGCCCTTTCTATAAGGTCAATTGTGATATCAACTCGAAATCACCAAAATGTGTCGATGATTTCGTGGGGGTACGGCGATCGGCAAGCGTTGAAATGAACGCCACTAGTCCGATTACTCTTGACGCAATGAGAAGATGACAAAATACGTACGAGATACAGAAACCTGTGCGTGGAGCAAGCATCGCAGAAGACAGAGATAGCCACACGTAACAGCACACAGCGAATGTCTCTGCCCTATTATCTACAATCCAGGATGCAAGTGTCTTCGAGTGTTTGTGCTGTGAGCGGTGCTACAGGAAAAGATACATGGACCACGATAATGGCTATTTTTCTGGTAAATTTCATCGTTCCTCCACGCGTTCATGGCGATCCTGCTGCCTGGTCTAGACCCGCGGACGGTTTCTCTTCCGTGGCAAACAGTCAAGACCGAGGCACCCTGGTTCGTTTCACGGCGTTGGACGGACCATGGTGACGCAGGGACGGATGAAACATTTCGCCAAGGGGGAAGGGATTGCTTTAGGGGACCCAAAAATCATTTCTGGGGATGCCAAAATCGCACCGAATGGGCGCCAAAATCTCGCCGGAAGGGCGCTAAACTCGATCAACGTCACGGCGTCCACATGCCACGGCAAGGGGCCTCTGTGTTCTCTGCACCCTGTCTGTGTCACAAAACTGTGTTAACGGCGCCTTTTTACCCACGGGGCGCACATGAGCTACAATATGGCTGCTTCCTCTACGTTACAGGGTATTTTTTAATTTAAGGCGCCGAAGCTTTATCACAAGATGTCACATTTATGCCCTTTTAACGACAGGGTGCATTTGTATCCATGGACAGCATTCCTTCATGAACGGTTACCCTGTCATTGGCCGCCTTCGGCTGGTCAGGGTTTCGCATTTACCTTACCTTACAACCTTACTTTACAACCTTACCCACCACGGCGGGATAGCCACCCCTTTCGTTCCCCCTAGGTCCGTGCCCGGTTGTGCGTGCGTCATTTAACGTATCTGACCGCAAATTTAGTCACTGACTGCAGCCAGCAAATTTTTTTCTTACCAAAAAACCAGCCATAGGGAGTACGGGACTTTATAAAAAGATGGACTGCAACCAAACGCTCGTGAAATGTGATTTTTTGGGATGATATGAGTGCAGAAAGCTGCGCGTCGATGCCATTTTTGTTGCTCAAAACCTAACGCTCCTGTGCGATACTGAAGTGGAATCAATAAGAGGCATCAGAACGAGTCCATACTCCCCTTCCAGCCCGCGTGTCGTCTAAACATTGGACCGGGCGCGTCTGGCTGTCAGTACCAACGAAAAACAGCACTTGCACCTACACCGTGCATCTTTTTTTGAAGTCGCTGCGATCTCTGCATCGACAGCACCACACCCAATGCTCGAAAGCTCTCGGCATTGTCACCGCTTGTCCGTGGCCCCAGTCACGCGCACTGGACTGTAATGCACTCCAAGCGACGTCTCATCCAATGCTCGCTCCACGTCACCGCGTTTCGATCCGATCCGTGGTTGCCGAGAAAACTCGCTGGCGCCGAGACAATGTCCTCACGGTTGATATCTCTCGCTTTGAGCGTTATCGTTTTGGGCGAAAAAAAATCTTCCTTAAAGCGCACATCACGCGCCAACGACGGGCTGCAGCGTGACGACAATTAGCCGATGCACCGATGAAGCGCGATACCTTTTGAACGGTGCGCGACACGTGCCAATCTGTCAACGTTTGGGCCCTGCAACTGGGCCTCACCTGCTGCAAGTCATCAACAACCGTTTCATGAACACAGTAGTCCCGACCGCCTGAACAAGGGCGGGCCAGAGGACACTCAGAAAACTACCATCCTGTGTCCGCTCTGAACGCAGCGGGGACGCTGGCCGAACGTGTGGTATGCTCTCAAATGTTCGCCTACCTGTTGTCGAAAAACGTTTTGTGCAATGAGCAGTGCGGTTTTGCGCGGAACCATTCTGGAGTCAGCCATTACGAACATTGGAAACAAACTCATTAGGAACATGGATCAAGGACACATCAGCTACTCGGTGACAGCAGACATCTCTCTGAAGTGTCTGTGTCTTCGACAGCGTCACGCATCGCCGGCTCCTGAAAGAACTAGGATGGTATGAGTGAGCTTCCACTGGTTTCAGATGTGACTGGAAGGTCGCGTTCAACGCGTGAAGGGCGGTAACATTACTTTGCCAATTACCAGTGGAATGGTGCAGGGTTCAGTTGTGGGAAGGATCCTGTTTTTATTGTTCTAAAATGACTCAATTCCACAGAACGACGATGCACGTCTTATATTGTACGCTGACGTTGCCCGGGTTACACTCAACACCAGCAACTCGACAACTCGACACCAGTAACTTCGTCGGTATCCTGACCGACTTGTAAGGACCGACCGCTGATTGAAACGGGCAGGTCACGTGGCCGCCCGAGCCGGCGCCACTGCCCGCGGTCGTGTGGTACCGTCCGGTCAATTAAATGTCTCTGATCTGAGCTGTGACGGCTTAATAATGATCAAAAATAAAAACGTGGGGGGCGTGGGATTACGGCATGTTATGCATGGCCTGCGGCGGTGGATGCATGTAAGCGTCATGCTGAAAGTAATTCATTCTTGTGAAGTAAGGATGAGTCAAAAGTTTGAGCTTTGGTGCGAGAGTGTGATGCTGTGGGACTACACCTGTTTTTTCCTGAGGGTTTAGGTTGTTTCGTGAAGAAGTATGAATAGATCGGTTAAGCGCGAAAAAAAAATTATCAGTCTCACTGCAAGGGTACAGGAGACGCTACCTGTAGCCAAACGTTGGTTCACGGACACCAACCAAAATATCATTGTCAAAAAGACGGAGATAATCGTGATCAAATCTTGAAGCGATGAGTGGTCGTGCATATCTGACTGCACCCCGCCTGACACAGAGGAGCAGACCAGGTGCAATTAAATGGATACTTTGCATACTTTGCATTTCAAGACGACTTTCAAGAACACAGGCTTAGTATGCTAAACCCATGCAAAAAAACGAGTTACTCAGCTGGCGAAAGCTGGGTTTACACAACATAAAATCATCTACGATGAACTTAGCTGGCTGTCCCTGTTACCAGTTTGCTAAGTCGGCAACGCTGCAATGTATTTCTGAGGACCTCAAAACTTCAACATAAGTCGCAGTTACAGATAAAGGAATTTTTTTAAGACTATCATCTTCATCTTGTGCGTTATCGTTTCCACAAAGTTTCGGCCAGTTAGTCCTCCGGGCGTCGTCAGGTGTGATTTGCCAGGTGTCAATTGGTCCTGAGAAGGACCAGCTGTTCACGATACAACATGAGGATGGTCTTCAGACGCACCTCCACGCTTCGTAGAACACACCAAAGTCAGACCACCGATACCAAAGGAGCACACAAAGAACTGCATATGCGACATCCCATGCAGTTGTGGCAGGTCCCATACAGGAAAAACAAGCTATCCTATGTCACTCAGACTGGAAGAGCACAGAAAGGCTACCATCCGGGGTGGAACACTGAAGTCTGGCATGGCAAAGTGCACATAGTCGGAGGGAGACCAAAGGCCGGCAAGGAAAGAAACAGCCATCAACAGGGAGCCAAAACATTAAGCGAGAAAGATCACGGAGGCCGCACATCTGACACCGGCTGACAGTCCCATCAGTAAGCCAAGTGTAGACATCAGCCGAATATGGCTCCCAATTCTACGAAAAAAATCCCTCTCCACGGAAATCCAGGTGGTGAATAAAGACTTCCAATCCTCATTATTACGCTCTCCTAAATGGCATACTGGGCTCAGAATCACCAGGTCCCTGGTTCGAATCCACAAATGCCTCAGGGCTTTCGAGGCTGCGGTGCATACACTGCTACCAGCAAAAACCAGCTGTTCCTTCTTACGACCAATAAACACTTAACAAATTAACACGTGACGACCGCCGGAGAACTACCTGGTCAAAACGTTTTGCAAATAATAACACAAGGACGAGGGCCATAGTCCGAAAAATTCCTCCATCCGTAATATCAACATCTCGTCTCAAACACTTTCCAAAACCCTGAATTATAGTTGTTTTGTTCTAGAACGTGACCTGACATGACATGACCTGGAGTTTCGAGAAGACGTTTTATAATCACGGAACAACTCTGAGTTTTTTTCAGTGTTTGACACTTGCGAAACTTGACCGGATTCTTCCGGCATTCCCTCCACGGTTTGGAAGGTATAATAATACCTCATGTGACCTTCTTCCTCTTACAAATGCAAACAAGGTCATTTGAAACATTCCGTTTTTCCGGAATTTGGCAACCTTTTGATTCGCTGACTCCAACTTTTCTATGTTTCTTTCTTGCCAATGTCATGAATTCTCGACATTCTTGGTTCTTTCGAAAATTTCGGAAGCTGCCAACGATAATCACACCATCATTTGCGCGCAACTTAACTCTCGCCCAACTACGAGGGGGACACTTCAGCACCCCCTAAGGATTTTTGGTGAGAGCAAGAAACGGCGCGCGCAGCGCGATCGAATTTTCGGCACGTTTTGTTTGGCAGTGTCCCTTTGCACATGTCCAGTAGAATTTTTAACCTTCGTTCATGTCAGGTCACTGGCATACGTCACGTAAAAGAGGCCAACCTCCGCTTCTTTAAAAGTTTTTTTTCACGAACCACGCCGTAGTTCGATCAGTTAGAAAGGTAAAGAAACAGTAGTCGAGGACATTCCAAGACGTTGTGGTATCTCAAATTAACTGTAAATGTCAAGGTTAATGACCCCAGGTGAGCCCAATTTACGCCTTCTTCCCCTATTTCTAGCAGTTCTGAACCGTTTCTTCGAGTTGTTCGTGCCTCGAATGCAGTCCTGGGCCAAGGAGGGTCATATTTGGGGTAAACTAGCAGAGAAGAGTCTAAAACCCCGTTCTGGTGATACCTGTTAGGTAAAAATAAGAAATGAAGCCGACTTTGCAGTCCAAAACTGCACGAAGACGCCTGCGTAGTGTGATATGACCTCGGTCACCTGAGGTCATGTAAGGTCACCGTGGTAGGAGCTGAGTTCATATCGAGATGTCCAGCCTTATCTCTCGGGTTTATTTCACGGGTCTATGGCAGACTTGGGCACAAACAGATGAAATCCAAGCGTGCTTCCAACCAGATCATGATCCTACGTGAGGTCAAATAGACCTTGTATATAGGCCTCATGTACACCTTAAATAGTACTCTACTGAAAACGGTTGTGGAATCCGAGGAGCTTCAGTCCAAAGGTACTCCTTGCTCCTTTGTTTGCACTGTTCCTGATCCTCGACAGAACACGAAATAAAGCAGGGAAATGACTGAATGTTAGGTCAGGTCACAAGGTCCGGTTAGCTCACACCGGGCCATTGGCGTTCTTGTGCGCGAGTTCAAAAACGCTTGTACAAATGGATTCTACCGATCTGGAAGCACGCATGAACTCTCCAGCGGAATACCGCGGAATTACAAAACGACATTTTATCAGGTCACATAGCGCAATATGTGAATACGGCATGTTATAAATTATGTCACCGTGATGTATATTCATAAATCCGCTTCCACGGGGACGCTCAGAACTGATCAAGTTTTATTGGGGACGGGCGAGAGGTCTTCTTAGAAAGTCTTTCAAACATAGAAGCCAGAAAGCTGGATCATTTCCGAAGATTTTCCAACGACGCCAGTGCTTTGGAACTTACTCATAGTGAGCTTTCCGATGACGCACGTTTTATTTTTCTCCGACGCTCCGTTCGCGAGACAGGAGGGCGTTGAAACGGCCCGCTCGAGCTCCGACCACCCACACCAGGGTGCCGGCTGGACGAGGGTTAAGGTACCCATGGAAACGGCCTCATGCTTTCCGTACCGCAGTGTGATCTGTGTTGTCTACATTCTCATCCTGTGCGAATAATAATGGAGTTTCAGTTACCTTCCCCGTTTTTTCTCTTCACGCTTTCTGGTCCTCACGTCTCTTTTTCTATTTAATGGCTCTCCTGCATTCCGAATTTGGCAAACTCGAAAAATTGCCCTCTCCCCTAGTTTTGTAAAACCTCGAATACAACAAACCTAAAACATGACAAGTCATGAAAACCGCCTACGAGGCTCTTACAGAATACGATCAAATGGGATCACCACCGATCGGCCAACAGGGCTGACGTCCCTAACCGTCCCTGGCCCACACCAGAGGCATTAGACACTTTCCCTCTCTTTTCGTTGATCTGATACAATTTTCATGGTGCAACCACGCTGTGTGGTTGGTTCATTTCATTACCACGAAAAGATGTGTTAGTCCTCAAAAAAAACATAAAATCGACCAGGAGAATCTAAAAAAAAGCAGTCTTAACAATATACTGTGGCAACCAGGCCTATGTCAGGTACAAAAAACACACACAAGCATACGACACAGGACCGACAGAAACAGGGCAGAGCTAAAGCGAGAAAGAAGTTTAATGACACGTTCGTTTAGGTCATATAACTCAGTAAAAAGATACCACCAAAGGGCACTTTTAACCCGCGCAGCGGAAGGGGGTTTCGCGCTAACGTACACTGGAAGGGGGGCATGAAAGCGCGCCCCACCGCTCTCGGAAACGAAAAAAGCTAGAGACATGGAATTTTGTGGACAGGATGTGGCCTAGCGATTTACATTGTGTGCAATTTTCATGGTCCTACATCAATATCTTCAATCTCAAATGGGGTTCAAAATGTAAACTTTGGACACTTTCTCGGCCCATACATAGGGCATTCCGTCCGAACGAAACAGGAAAAGGGTGATGAGCGTAAAAGCGTGGAATACGACAATTTCTATTCATTTAGCGTCTTGACTCAGGATTCCAGGTCCAGGTCATGTCAGGTCACTGGCCTATGGCGTCACTGTTTCATCTTTTGCAGATCAGATTCCGAGCAACACGGGACAACCTGAATGTAAATAAGGGCGCTACACGTATCTTTTGGCGTATTTTCAGTGAAGGTTGCAACATCGGTACATCTGGCCACTTCCAGCATTTATATTTATGCATGTGCCAACGTGCGTAATGCCAACGTGTTTTTATGTGCCAACGTGTTTTTGGTAGGAAGCTTGAACGCATATTTCATACAAATCGACATATCACAAAGCAAATGTGGACCAGGTCACAAAATAATTGCCTTTGACCTTTGATTACCTTGACCTGGACTGACCCTGCTATATAAAAGCGTATCCGTGTGAGCACGTGTTTGTAATGGGGTCTTTCAATACGTATTTCATACAAATCGGCATATGGCAAAGCAAATCTGAACCAGGTCACAAAATATTTGACCTCGATCTTTGATGACCCTGACCTTCACTAACAATGGTACATGTAAGCGTATTAGTGTGCGCACACGTGTTTTTATTAGCGTCTTTCAATGCACATTTCATACAAAACGACGTGTGGCAAAACAAATCTGAATAAGGTCACAAACTGTTTGACCTTGACCTCTGATGACCTTGACCCTTACTGACCCTGGCTTTGGTCTTAGTATATCCACCATTTATGCCCGAACGACGTCGCGTGATTGTGTTCAAACGGCAATCTTAGGAAGAACGCCAGTCCTTTCACAAAGTTCCCGCTGACAACGACGGTTGTCAGCGACAACCGTCGTTTTCGTTGTGTTTGCCTGATTTCAGATGTCTGAAACTTCAGAAATTCCTGGTCGATTTCCGAATTTTCTGCGTCAATCGAAGAGTTATTCAATCACCATATATGTCACAAAGTAGCAGCAGACAGCTCCGATCCCTTCTCGAGATATAAGAAAAACAGATGGGGAGGCACAAAAAGACATCCCTTCCAGTGCGTGTGTTTATCAAATACTTCACTATGTTATTTGGTTTCATTCCGCATTATCTATACGCTTCCGTACCACCAAAGGGCAATATTTAATCAAGTGGCTCTCTCTATTGTCTGGTTCCCTTCCGCAATATCTCCACGCTCCCGGTAAGTGTCACGAATGTGGCATTTCCTTAGTCAGCGAGAAGCACGCAGTTCATTTCCATATAACATCTGCGCAAACTAGGCTTGCCTGCTGTAGGGGTAGCCAATGAAAAGCTGCACGGTGTCGTACCAAAATTCTCTGGGACAAAGCAATGATTTTCATTCCCACTTCACTGACTCACACAGTAATTTCAAAACTAATGTCTTGGTACTCAATACACAAAAAACGTGGATTTAAAGATGGTGATTTTGGAATTCATGGGTCTCCAGAATGTCAATACCACTCCACATACTTCTATGGGGCGACTAGTACTGTACTTTTATTGGTACCTTACATAAAAAGCAGTTCTAAAAGCGTCCATTTACTCGCTACGACCACATCCGGATACATGTCCTTATTAAATAAACAGAGACGTTACTTTTCTACAACGTCCAAACATACAAACGATGGTTCTTTTATGCAGCTGTCGAAACTCTCGATTGAAAATTACAAAAGCCAACGGGTTGAGGACGGCAGTAACACCACCACTAGCGGTAAACAGCGTCCACAGCATGATGCGCATCTGCGGCATCGCCAGGCAGCCCATGCCCTTTTCAAGGAGAACGAACGCTACGAACGGTGCATACGCGACAATGTAGATAGCCAGGCACGTGAGCAGCGACGCCGTGGCCACGATTTCCACACGTCCGCGACTGAACCCTGCCGCCGGGCGGCTGGCAGCAAGACTTCTGCTGGTGCTGGTACTGGTGCTGGTGCTGGCGACGGCACCGGGACCGATTTCCCGTGTTCGGACCGGGCCGGACGTCGGTGACACCGCCAGCTCGGTGATGGTCCTGGTGCTCGTGCACGTCTCCCGCACAGAGCCCGCGCGGCCGGTCGGCAGCATCTGAGGCTCAGCGGCGGCGGTTGACGGTGCCGCCGCCGCCTCGCTGCTGACGTCCACCCCCTCGACGGGCGTCAGCGTCGGCAGAGAGACCAGACTAGCGCCATGAGAGTCGGGCCGGCCGAGACCGTGGTGGCGGACCGGCCCGACCGCCGCCGCCGCGGCACGCTCAGGCCTGGCTGCCTGGTGCTGTTCCAGGCGCCGTTTGGAGTGCAGCGTCTTCAAAAAGATGCTGGTGTAACAGTAGAGCATGATCGCCAGACCGACGCCGTACTGCACGACTAGCGCGATAAGCACCGGCGTGGACGTCTGTGGCGGCCGCACGACGGTGATGGCGAACCCCTGCGGCGTCCAACCGAAGACGGCGCTGCACTGGGAGTACACACCGCCGCCGAACGCCAAACAGCAAATCACGGTCACCACTGGCGGCAGCAAAACGAAAATGCCGACGTTCCTTGTTGTCGGCGGATAGTGGTGGTTCTTGACGACGATCATGTAGCGAAGAAGAGTGATGATGACGATAGTGATGAACACCGAATTTGTGATTACCTGAGTGATGACGAAACGCGCGTAGCAGAGAAATGGCACGATGTTGTTGATCATGTAGGGTAGTATTGCAGAAGAGGCACACATAAGCAAGTTCATTAAGCTGATGACTGCCACCAGATAATTCATCAGCGTACGCAGTTTTTTGTTAAGATAGATAGTTAGCATCGTCGACACGTTCATAATGATGACAAGGAAAACAATGAAGCCGATGATCGCTATCATTCCAGGGAACACTGACGCGCTGCTGTCCTCGCTGTCTCGCGGGAAACAGACGAGCTTAGAGCGGTTGTCGCGATCGACTGTCTCGGAGCAGCTCACCGGAAGGGTCTCCGGTGTGCAACTGTTCTGAGACCGAAGCACCATCAGCTGCCGCAGAGTGTCGTTCATCTCGCTGCTGCCCGGCGTCGCTCACTCCACGCGCGTCTCTCCCGTACTGAGTCGGCGTCTCGTCGGCACCGACAGTGTCTGACCAATGACGCCGCGCGACAAGTCCGCCTCAGATCGTCGGCTGTTTCTGGATCCCGCCCGCACTGTTCAGCCCATACCTTGCGCGAACTTTCTGTCGGCTACATAAGGTTGCCAATGACGAATGTTGGTTCTTAACCCTATTCCCGGCAGAGGAAAGGGAGGGGGCTGAATCCGCCACTGGGTTTTTTTCGCCTGCTTTCCCAGGGTTTTGACAAAGCTTCACGAATGATAGTTACTTTTCCTACCCATTCTTCCTACGTACTGTAACAAAATTTCGTAATTTTATTTTGCTCTGGGGTGGAGCCAGGCAACGTTTCTGGGAGGCGCCTCGGGTCATTTTTGGACCTGTTGAGGGTAAAAGAACAATGTCTGCCAAAAATAGCGTTTTTAAGATAGAACTTACGCCTTTATTAACCATATAGGCAATTAGCTGGGCAAGCACACAAGCAATTTCGTTAACCTGAAGCCATTTCATGAGGTCAGGTCAAAGTCAAAAGTTAAACTTTGGTTTCATAGGAATAAGTTTGGCGCTATTTCTCCAAATGCCAACCCCGGGATATATATGACGTAGACGGATGCCCTCTACTTGTGCACCAGGCTTCAGGTTGATATCAGGTCGGGTCACAGAGTTAAGGCCTCAAATGTCAGTGCGCGTACCATATATCACAATAGCCGCAAAATGGAATTTTAGAAACAGAGTGAATTCAAATGATTGGAAACATCTTAAACAATATGAAATGTACTCAAGATCATCCCATGTGATACTTAGGTCACTGGAGGTCATTCACGGTCACAGGTCGTAAGTTGACATAACGAGCATATGACCATGACAGTTTCCCCTTTTTCATGTCCCTGGCACCGCCTATGTTAACATTACATACACAATGTAACACGATTCGTACTTCTTCGGCGTAACATGACTGGTGGAAGCTAGAAGCGTTCTGAACTTTTTTGCTCATTATGCTTTTGAAAAGAAAGCTAATTTTTCCATTTCCGAATCCTGTAGACGTCCATGAATTTTCTCAAGACTTCAATTAAAAAAATGAATGGCAAATGCCCCATCCACAATCTCTCGATTCATGCCAACTTTATCATAATCGGTCCATAAACAACAGAGTTATAACAAGTCAAAAAATATTCCAGTTTGATTTTTTCCTCCTAGTATCTACCACTTCCAAAACTTTGAGAAAAAAAAACTTTCTGTAAAAATGTAGTTAACGCCATGACGAAATGATTGCCGTTTGTTGTGCTGAAATCGGATGCGTAGTTCTCGAGATCTTAGCGGTCCGAATACGCCCCCCCCCCGCCGGGTACCGGTCATACCGTCCAGCTCTCCGGGAATAGGGTTAATCCGACACTATATTTTGCGGTGCAACATTCCGAAAACTGAAGAGGTACAGCCGTGATCACGCCGTGAAAATTCTAACCCGCCTCCGAATCAAAAACGAGAGAAATGAAAATCGACAAACGATAAGAACGACGGTTTCCATCGTAACCAGACGGGTGCTCACTGGATTCCCGGTTTGTTGTATTTTTTCAACTGCTTGTCGTGGCATATTGAGATTTTACGCTGAAGAGCATGAAATTAATACGCGACGACCCACGGAAGTGGCCGTCGGAATAAAATTGCTTCTTTCTGATTCTAATAGTATATGGTTTGACCCCTTCAGGTCACGTGGTGACGTTTCAGGTCAATGAGTAAGAAAGAATTATACCCTTTGCCGCCAACGTCATCATCGTGGCAATCTTACAGCAATAGCGTATATAAGCCACGTTTTTATGGCGGCTTGGTTTTAAAGTTGATGAACTCTTGTATTGGGTGTTTTTCTTTTTGTACCTCCGGGTCAAAGTTATGTCAAAGTGAGACCAAATGTCATTATTACCTTTGATTACGCGGTTAGAGCAAACAACTATGTTTTGTTACCATACCACAGAGTTCTAATCATGGATAAAGATAAAAACTAACTGCTGAAATCAAAGCCTTAAATTACCAAAGACTGATTCAAGTGCATGCCGAGGCCATATAAGGTCAGTGGTTCCACCTGATCTAAAAAGGTCACCGGCCTTCCAAACCCCAAGTTGTCAAACATACGCTGAAACAGTCCTGCATCAAAAACTGGCCCTATATCTCGCCAAAAAAGAGCAAAAGCACAGTTCAGATCCACAAAGCTGGCTTGCACAACTTCGAGAATGGCTTCATTAGCTATTTCAAATGTCAGGTTCTTGATGTCGGTCACTGGCTGGCAATCTCAGAAAAACCTCGTGTGGGTGGCAACCATCCCGCCCCTCGGCCGGTGGAGGTTATTATAGCATTCCCTAATATCAAGCGTAACAGATTCATATACGAATTTATCACCTGCACTGGGGCATCTGAATGTGCTGCTGATGATAAATTCATACCTAATCCAATCCTGGCTATCCTAGCTTTACAACCAACTAATGCAACCAAAATGGCAAGCCAAACTTGTGTTACGTCCAAGGCACAAGCAGGTTCCACCAGGGTTTGTGTTTGCCACATCATACATCAATGCAACCATTCCTGTTCATTTGCTCATTTGTACACTGCATTTTCAGTGCATGCTGCACTATCCACACTAAGCACCTATGAAGCGGCTTGAAATTTGACATTCCATAAGATTGGGTTGAATCTTTGCTGTATACAATTTTTAGCATCCCATTTCCTTACAAAACTTAAGTCAAAAACATGACTATCTGTGGTACTGCCAATTTAGAATAACTGCGTTTTAGTGTTGGTGAACGAAAGTGTCCCGTTATCTATGTGTGACCACAAATGAACCATTTATACATATTTTAGCAACCCGGATACCTTTCTGCCGGCCGTCGCAAGCTGGCAGACGTTAAGTTCCGACGGTCCTCTCTAACTTTGCTTCTTTTTCGTTATTCGATTCCTTAAGCCAGTTTTCGAGCGCCAAGCCAAGACTACAGAGCCGGTTTAAATGAGTTTGTTGAGCGCGTTTCCTTGGCGTTTTCCACGGTTCTTCTAGATAAAGTTAAACGACCGTATCTGGCAACTTCTAGATACGGCTGGCAATCAGCTGCTTGGAGATACCCGTGCCTTTTCTCCTAAAATTAACATGCTCCTCTACGGGTCTCAAAAAATGGACTTACGGTCAAACGTTGAGATTCAAACCAAGTCCTCACGAAAACAAATTTCAAGAACTGACTAGAAACGGGTTTTGCTCTCAAGAAAACGCATTATGATAAATATCTCTACATTAAATATGCGTAGATCGTTGTTTTTATTAGCGTGTGCGGGAAGTTTCACTTATTGAAAATCTGTGATTTAGCCATTGACGAATAGGTTACCTAACGGTGGTCCGAAACGCACGATATTGCCGCAATGCAACCGGGAGCCGGGTTTTTCCCGCTGTCCAAATCTGGACGGGTCGGCTCAAGTACTTCGGCATTACTATTAGGCAAGTACTTCGGCATTACTATTAGGCAAGTACTTCGGTACGATAAAAAGGCTACATGAAATGGTGAAATGTGTCCATCGTTACAACCTGATTGATGCTGTTCGAAATTTCTGGAAAAACAAACACCGCTGAGGCCCAACCACGGGCAGCCTGACGGCCTTCACGCACCACATAGCACGGTTCTGGTCCCGGAAACCGAAAAATGACCAGGACCTGTTCAAGTAATGGTGGTTACATTGCGGAAAAGTATCAAAACATGACACTACAGATGGGAGTAGTAATGCCTTGAGGTTTGGGATTCGTTTTTACCGAAAGGTAATAACGAATACCACGAATGCATGTGAAGCTGCAACGTGATGTGTCCAAACAGTTGTGGTTAACTTTTACATGCTTACCAATGATGGCACTCAGGGCGAAGAAAAATGTGTTCTGCAGGACAATTACTTTATTAAGTATAGCACAGTGACAATTTCCTACTAGATACCTACGTCTTGTTCAAAATGTTTTCGTGCATCATGCCTGATGCTTTCAGTGGTTTATCCGTATAAGTGGCACCTACCCTTTTATCTAACTTCGTTTTAAGGGGTTCGCCCCCCCCCCCCAGCCCACAAAATAGTGGCTGCATCAATGGTTCTCAGGAATGATAGTTTCTGCATTCACCATAATCGTCTCTGTCAATAGCCTCTGTTCCTTCAGCCGGTGACTTCTGGTTGCTGTGGAGTACCTGGGCTCTCTATTTCAGAACACAACTTTTTATACCCGAAAATAAATCTGAAGCGCAATTTTTGCACTGTTCATCACATGAAGTAGGTATGATACAAGAAACGAAGAAAAACAGAAACAAACAGCTGAATTCTGTAGCCAACAAACAACAGTGAAAACAAATCACATCTAAAGACAGCTTTCTCTTGTTGTTTTGATAACGTCTGCTGCTGAACAAGGGAGATTTAAATGCATTTTGTGAGCATCCTGGACATTCGGCATACAAAAGATCTTCCCGTCAAGTAAAAGGTGACAAAGTCAATCAACGTGGGGAACGTACATCGAATCGCATAGTTTGGCGTCATCCCTGCGGTTTCTGCTTTTCGACCTTCACCAGGACGGGGGGGGGGGCAGAGGTTACTTACAGTCCCAGGGGTGGAACCATTCGTTCTTCTGGTGTCGCAAATACAATACCAATAACTCTCATATCCAATATCACGCTTATCGCAGCACATGGAGGAATGGAGCTACAATGCTGCCAGCAACGCTAGTAATTTTGTCGAAATTCCTTACCTGTACAACCCACAGAGTTTTTCCCACGTTGGCACGCAACGACTTTTTTGATCTGATGTTTAACTGATTTTCCAATATTTCTCACGTGTTGGTTGAAAATGCCACGTGAATGCCGTGACTTGTCGCTAAGCCATGACCTCTCTCAAGGTTATATCATGGAAAAGTCTTGATACTGCGACGGCCCTCATCGTACTGCAAACGTTACGGAGATATGACGATGTTCAGTCTTCCTCATTTTTGCGCACGAATGTCGCCCCAAGGTGTCAGTGCCTTCCTAACCTGGATCCTTGCTTGGATCAAGGTTGCCTTATGCCAGAATCATGAACTTAGGTCACTGATATGTTTTACTCTTTCTTGACCTCGGAAGGCTCTTAACCCTGTTCCATTATGGAGGGGAGCTTCCGAAGTCCCCAGTTTTTTTTTTTGAAGCAGATTCCCCAAACTTAATCCTCTTTCTTTAGCCTCTCTTATAGCCAGTTCTTCATACGCCATTAAGCAGATTTCCACAATTTTGTTTTGCACAGGGACGGAGCCAGACCAAGTTTTTTGGAGGCACCTCAGACCATGTTTGGACCTGCGGAAGTTGTAAAAGAAGGGTGCGAACGTAGAGTTTTTAAGATACGACTTGGAACACCGCAAAGTGTACCGGTAAATAACTGGGCCATCATACAAAAAAAAAAATATTTGGTTCCAGGCCATCTTGCAAGGGCAGATCAAGTTCCTCTGTGTGTAGGTAAATAACTGAGCAAACATACACAAAACTGATTCCAGGCCACTTTGTAAGGCCAGGTTAGTTCACAATCAATATTGGGGTTTTTGGAAACATTTTTCACGTCAATTTTTATCAAACAAAATCCGGAACTCATATGAACCCGGACGGCACCTCCTACGTGTGTGCCAGGTTTCAGGTTTATACCAAGTCTGGTCAGGAGTTATGACCTAAACTGGCCGCGCGCATACCCCATATCACGACGGCCATAAGCAGAACTCTCAAAAACTTCGCCTATGCACATGATTCAAAACGCTTGCAAAAACCATGAAATGAACTCAAACCCACTCCATGTGATTCTGATAGCATCTGAGGTTATTTGAGATCGAAGATCGTAAGTTGACTTGATGAACATGCGACCATGACAGCTCCCCGTTTTCTGCCCCTGGGATCGCCGATATTTACATTATACAAGCATTGTAATATCATCTGTTTCTTGTAAGTATGGCACGATTGGTACAAATCGTAGACATTTTTAACTTCTTATATTCAGAATTAAAAGAAACATTTCTCCCATTTTTCAAAGCCAGTGAACACCTATAAATTTTTGTCGAGAATTTCAAATCTATGAACCAGATAGAGAAAGCCCATCGATTAACTCTCGATTCATCCCAACTGCATCAAAATCGACTAGCAAACGGCGGAATTGTAACAAGTAGAAATACCCCAATATCTGGCTCCCCCACACGTACCCGCCCCATTTTGATAACGTCCAAAACTCCATTTATAAAAGTATGTACAAATATACATATACATATATATACATACACATTGCGTCACGGATTGTCGTTTGTTGCGTCGAAATCAGACGCTTAGCTCTCGAGGTCGGGAGGGGGGGAACAGCCCTGTAGAGGAATGGACCCGATCGCTCTGGGTACGGGAATGAGGTTGAGTCATTCAAAAGTGATGGTTATCCATCGTCAGACCCAAACCCCCAAAACCTGTTCAGAAGCGCCCAATACGCCACGTCCAGTAGAACGCAGCGCACACCAGAATCCTCTGACCTCCTTTGATGTTGTCGGTAAGTTCACTGGTTGACTTAAAAGACGACGAATACCACGTTCACTGAAATGTGGTAATAGCGCATACGCTCCTAATCGTTTCCTCTGCTCTGCTTTTTGATTTTATCTCCTTTAAAACCTACCAGTGGAGCTCATTCCTTCTGTTTTCTTTCGGTCTTTCCCTTTTCCTACGAAACTTACAGAGCAAAACTTTGCATTTTTATTCCTGCGGTCCCATTTTGTTCTTTTTCATTAAACCGTGTCATCGTGACAAGGGGGTCTGAATACACCAATGCGTACGATGCCAATGCACGGGCATCCGTTACCACGGCCCAGGGTCGGACCAATGTCCGGCACAGTGCGATATTAACCCACGGACATAGCAATTTCTTCGAAACCAATGCCCTAATCGACAGTTCAGTTGGCAGAGCGCTGGTCTCCTCGCCCGGCAACACGGGTGGGAGTCGTTCCGACGCTCGATATTTGGCTCCAGCGTTAGCTGGCTGCTTGCCAACAAGGCTCAAGCTGAATATCACACAATCATGTAGCACCCTTGGCGGAAAGTTAACAAAATCGCGACAAAATCAGCCGTTACCTGGAACTGCGCAATCAGTCGTATGGGTCGGAGTCTATTAAACAAGCTCTGGTTAGCTTGGTTACAAGCTCTAATCAAACCACTTGGATCAATACACAAAACAATATCCGCTCTGCAGTGGCATACGAGGCTGTGTGTCCTTACGGACAGCCAACCCTCCGAATCACTCCCGTGCGCACTGGCTCAGGGTCGTTCTCTGAGGCGCACTCCTTGTCCTTCCCATGCTTCTTGTTCGCGCTGGCTCAGGACAACTCTCTGAGGTGCGCTCCTTTTCCTTCCCTGACGTCCCCATGCACGCTCCTTTCTAATTTCTGCCTTTCTGCTTACAGCGGCATGTAAGTCACAGTCCTGTTTGTGGTTAGCCTAGGCTTGCTTCGTCGGTGATCAGCTGCATGTCAGCAGAGTTTTTGTTGGTTCGCCGGTTAGTTCACGGACCGTTAACACTTTCCGTATCAGTGGTGAGATCCGCCTTCCCGTACCAGGGAGGATGTCTGAACACCACCCTCTTACTCGCGAACCAAGCGTCAGGGGAAAATGAAATATACAACAATAGAAAGCACCCGAAGAGTAGAGCTCGAAATCGGTAACATTTTTAATGTTACCAAAATGTGAAAGAAATATCGCTAGAAATTAAAAAAAAATTGGGGTTTCGTGGTTTAATACCTCAGCAACTAATCTGCATTTCTGATAAAATTATGTGCTACGCAATAGCTAGTAGCATATCAAACAACCTCTTCAGTAAAGGGACCGCTTTTTGACCTTAAACACAACTCAGGTCAGGTCACCTTTAGCGCAAGTCAGGTCAGGTTACGTCATTATTCCAAAATGGCGCATTATGAAAATGTTTGTCCTCTTCCTTCGTACTGGTCAGCATGTTTTTTTTAAATAATTTTCATTTAAGAGGGTGCTGATGAGATACTTAAACACGATTTCAGGGTAAACCAAACGTCAGCTGAGGTCAACTAAGGTCAAGTTTTTCACATGAAAGTAATCGACAAATTCAGAATTTTAACGAGGTCTACGTGGAAAGAAGAATATTTTCAGGATTCAGGAAGGGTCAACCGAAGCCAAGAGAGGTCATATACGGTCACCAAACGACGGTTTCCGACGCCACTTGATGCGCCTGCCGTGGGTAGGAATAAGTAAGGTGAACATGGCCATGCAGGAATTTTCTTTCAATGGAATCTTATTCTCGCAACATGGCCCCAGCACTGCTTTTACACACTGCAGCGACCCATTCACGGCCACAACAAACTCTTAAGTGCACTGCTCAAGTCAAAAAGGGTCACTGACCTCGGATGACCTATCGTGGCCTTGTTTTGCCCTACAGTGTGAGATAAGGTTCTTTTGGGCCATAAGTTCGGAATCAGCATCTGTTTTGACCCTAAAAATTGCAAATTACTAATTCTGGGCAAAAGGTTTGGGTTTATGGCATGCACCCATATCAAAGGTCTGAGTTCTCTGGTGGCATGATGGTAGCACATGTGAGGGGGTCATGCTGCTGATAACACCTGGGCATCGCAATCCCGTAAAAATCCGTTCATATTTCCACTCAGTCTCAAAAAGTGGCTAAAATTGACCTGACCTCAGATCACTGACATGAAACTATGCGAATAATCTGATACACAAACTGAACTTTCCATCATGTGCTATAATTCCTGTAACCGCCAGGCTCCACTGCGCGGTTTTCCAATTTTCCGCTTCGATTTTGCGATTTTTCATCTCAGTTTTGCGCTTTTCCGTCACCGGAAAATGTTACGTCCATAGGAATACACGGGGCCGGCTCCACTGCGCAACACCGAGATGGAAAAACGCAAATTCAGGACGAGAAATCGTAAAAACGAACTGAAAAATCGGGAATTCGAGACGAAAAAATGAAAAATCGAAAAACGAGAAATCGCAACAATGTTTAAATATTTAAACTTTATTGCGGTTTTCCATCTCACAATCGCGTCGATCGCTTTGTGATATCGCTGAAGATACCTTCACTTTGAGTTGATTTTGAGGACAGGAGCGCGGGTGCCAAGTTTAGCCGGCCTTGGCGTTATTTAGGGTTTGCAGGCTGGATTTTTTTCTGCGGAGATGGAGGGAGACGGTGGACAAGGACCGGGAGAGGACAGAGCAATTGGAATGGAGGAAAGTCAAGGTAAACTCGAGAGACATGTTGATCATAGCAGTGATGGTAGCTGCATGTGTGTATTCGTTATTCAGGGGCCTTGGCACCTGTCATTTGCATGCGTGCTTACCTAGAATGGAAATATTTACATGAAGGACAGACAACACTTGCAGACTGGCGGATCCAGAGGGGGGAGGGGGAACAAAACCACCAAGATGGGCAGAAGAAAGCTTGTTTTAAAACAGTCTGGAAGGTGAAATGGAGCAAAATGCAACAGGTTTTTGAAAACCACTATACCTTTTTGGGATTGCCCTCCCCCAACCAGCATAAACCAATATTTTGGGTCCATCCCTGAGTCATTAGGTCATTTTCCTGAATGGGTAATGGTAAAGCATGTGTTACATCAATTTTGATAATGAAAAAGCATCACATGGATAATTCTGTCATCACTAAACTACCCAGCTCCTGTCTAGCATGGATATTGCAATTTCTCTTGCTGCACATCCAACTGTGTGTCAGTGAGATGTAGGTATGGGGTGCCCTCAAACCTGTCCCAGATTGGGCAGAGGCAGTGTTGGAAAAACTGTCATTTTCTGGTATCAAGGAATACCAAAAAATTTATACTCCAGGAAAGATTTTGCACTCCAAAATGATCACTGCCCCCCCCCCCACCAAAAGACATGGGTATTCCTACTCTACCAGAGTCTGAAGTTGCCCAGCCCCTCCCCACTGGTTGATGGTTTGCCATCCATACTCATCTGCTGAAGTACACTCCAAACACATGGCCAGCTGCCTTCCCTCCAGTCAGTAAGTTGCTGACCTACCATGTAGACTCAGGAAACTGGTTCCCCCCCCACCCCCCAAATGGAGCTGCGGGACCCATCCCTGCTGGTCACATATGCTTGCAAAGCACCTAGTTAGTCTGTGTTTCTCACATAAATGTGTGACATTTTACACTCCAAAAAAGAAGTTGTGCTCTGACACCAGGAAGAAAAACCAAGTTTCCAACACTGGGCTGAGGTTGCCCATTTGGCACAGCTATCCAGAATTGATGTAACATTTGACCAAAGTTTTGTATCTTACTGGACTGCAGCCACCTTAGTTTGCAACACAGAGAAAAAATAATCAGAATCTACAAAATCATAGAAGGCAGAAAACCTTACAATGCTGCTGCAGTTCTATCATTTTTGCTGACACAGCATTCTCAAAATCTGCTCCAAATCAGGTTGTCTGTGACAACTCTGCCACAACAAGATGTTATTTAGACCTGCCAGGTTGTACAAACAGGCTCATTTTGCCAGAGGATAATTCTTTAGATCCTCAGGTTTACTAAACTCTCCCCAGTTTCACTCAGTAGCTCACCAGGATGCAGGTAGGAGTGGCACTGCCAGCACTGTCACTATCAGTGGACTCATTTTGCAAGAGAATAATTCTTTAGCTCCTCAGGTTTACTAAACTCTCTCCAATTTCACTCATTAGCTCACCAGGATGCATGTAGGAGTGGCACCATGAGCAAGCATGTTGTTTTATGTGATGCTTATCTGCACATGGGCTTGGCATTGCTGCTGTGGTCTAGACATGGAGATAGGACTCTTGCATGTTCAGCTTATGGCAGGCATTCCCAACTGGGGAGGGGTGATCTTTCCTCCCAGTGGGAATATGAGGGTCTCAGGGCATTGTCAAGTTGCAAAATCTTGTCTCAGTCAGGAAAGATCATAGATGAGGCAGCATAAACATCACCAGCACCATACAAAGCACTGAGCTGATGGAACGTGATCACGTCACCGCGAAGCGTCTGCGAGTAGAAATTTTCAGACCTCTCAACGAGTGACTGATGCCAAAAATTTTGATTCTGGCGTGTATAGTGTACGTTGGTGGTACAGACTAAGATGTTTCAGTAGAGATGGAAGACGATTTATTGCCGGCTTGAGGAACTGTTCACAAGCCAAAGTGGTTGACTGGTTGGTCGTGCGTGGTTTTGTTAATTTGTAGGTTAGTTACTGATGGTGGTGGCATTGTGTAGTTGTTCGGTCGGCTGAGTGTGGCTTCATTTAATTATTTGTTGTTACCTATATTCGTCCATGAAGAGACTGGTTCGTTGCCAGGTACTGCCGTTTCATTAATAGCGCTTAGCCCTTCCCTGAGTCTGATCATATGTACCCATTGTAACGTGTTGTCACCTGATGAAGAGTTGTAACCTAAAATAAAGTGGTATTTTTCCTTGTTTGTAATCGTATTCTTTTTGCCGCATTAGTCATTGTTTCTTTTGGATAAGATGCTGACGTGTTGATGCAAGTCTCAGATCGTATGCACGATATCATGCGCGTAAATGTGTATATGTACCGCCTCGTGTTCATTTTGTAGCAGTTTTTGGTAACGATTTCTGTGCCACACCCTAACTTCTCACCTAAGGTGTGGAACGTAACGAATGGTACACGATACGACTTTAGGTTGTAATCGACAGCTAGAGCGTCGAAAGGTAGCAGACACAAAAAGCTGTCACATGCTCCGTACGTGGCATCGCCATGCCACCCAACGACCTTCAAACGCTTAGCTGAGCACAGCCGAATCGGGGAGGGACACATGTATTGTGGCCACAGTGCGTTGTCACGCACGTTAAAAAAATGGCCAGTATCACAGATCATGTCAATAAACGCCACGTGTCCAGGCTCAGGAACTAGCGGCCCTCCTGCCACGGTACGCTGCCAACTCCGTTAAAGTGTTGGACGAAGGCGTTCCTCATCACTCGGGCCGCTTCGCGAGTGAAGTTGCGGGTCTCGCCGAGCCTGCGGATACCGGCAAGGCCCGCCACATCGCCATGCTCCTCCGGTGCGACGTGACTGTAGCAGCCGGGATGCGTGTGCTGCCGATCGATGTCACTGTTGCGCAGATAGTTATGCAACACGCAGGTAGCCTGGACGATCAATCCCGTGCTTTCCACACTGCATCCGATGGCGCCGCGGTAGATCCGCCATCTTTGAGCCAGAATGCCAAATGCATTTTCACACGTGAGTCGGGCTCGGCACATTCTGTAATTAGCTACGCGGCGTTCGGAGCTGCTCAGTCCGGTGCCCGGGAAGGCCGCATCATATATGGACGCCGGGGGGAAAGCCTCATCACCGATGAGTACGTATGGCAGAGGGGTGTCCGTCCCGGGCAGTGGCTCCGGCCCAGGCAGTACGGCTGGTCCGCAGCGGAGCTGGGCCTCCAACATCATCCCAAGGTCACTCGCCGACCACACACCTCCGTCACTTTCTTGACCGTTGGCTCCAGCGCTGATGTAGGTGAACCGATACTGCGAGTCTACGACCGCCATCAGGATGATACTGCAGTATCCCTTGTAGTTGAAATTGATACTGCCGCTGTTGGCTGGCTTCTCGATCGTTACATGTTTTCCGTCCACGGAGCCGACGCAGTTTGGGAACTGCCATGTAATGCCAAAGTCTTTGGCGAGCTGCCGCCATCCAGCCGGCGTCGGCAACGACATAACGTCCGGCCCCAGATCGGACCAGATCTGGCACACCTCCTTCACGATCTTCCGGATCGTGGCGTATCCGATCCGGTAAGATTCGGCCACTGCCTTCATTGTGCCGCCTCCAGCTAGGAACCTCAAACGGGAACGAACTTTGTATGTCTTCGCATAAATAAATTCCGCAGTGCAGCGAAACGGACCCAGTCAATGCCACGCCTCGACCGCCTTGCCAGTGAGCCGCCTCTGCTGCCAAATTGCACCTATCGCGCAGGTGATTGTTCTGTCGATCCCGATTCACGGAACGGGTAACATCGCAGCGTCGCGGCGTCGCAACAGCACGAGAACATCACAAGGACCGAGAATTATGTGGGCGTCATGCGACGCCGCGGGAGCTTAAAGTCGTCACAGCAGCATCACGGAAAGGCGACAACGGCACGACAGCATCACGGGAACGTGACAGCGTCACAACATCACGGAAGCGTGAAGGCGTCACGAAATCATGGATCATGGAAGCGTGATAGCATCAGGAAAGCATCACAGGATATCATGGCATCACGGGAGCGTGACGACGTCACAACAGTATGAGGGGAGCTTCACGATCGCGTCGTGAAGTGCTGCATGGCACATGGGAATTGTGTTTATACTTTTGTTTATTACCCTCGCATGTTTATTACCATTATAGCCAAACTGTGGAGCGGGGGGGGGGGCGTTGATAACCATTATATTTCTTGTGACAGCGGGGAACTGTGCTCGTTAGCACGCTGAATCATATATATTTCGCAGAAAAATTTTAACGTAGGCCATGTCAGGTCACCGGGGTCACGTGACAGATAAAGGCGTGCCATTTCAACTTTGCACCTTCACCCCGGCCAGCGTGGCAGAGCCTCGACCACGAAACTCCACGTCCCTTCTACAACCATAACGAACAAGATTAGGAAGTTTTTTACAAGGTCAATGTAGACAGGTAGTTATGAATTTAGAAAATTTATCCTTTTCAGCGCCAGGAGTTGGCGTCGCAAGACAAAACGGCCTCCAGGCAGTAAACTTTGAACATTTTGTTCGGTCGTATGAGGTTCCACTGACTGCGCAATGGACTTTTTTATAATTGTGTATGGACACCTAAATCAAAACCCAAAATTGAAATGTTTTGGAGGAATCATTCCCACCATTTTCAAGAGACTTAAATGGCAAAAGCTAAATTTGGTTTTAAGGAAGAAAAATGATAGAGGATGTTCTTTTGCTCCAGATATATCCGTTTTTCATATTCATAGCTCCCCAAACCGCCGTTGTAGATGCGCTCACATCCAAACTGTGCCGTGACCCAAGATAGCATTCATTGAGCTCTGGACAGGGGTGTCAATCTGTATTCTTTTGGGAGGACCCTGGCCCACCCAATGTCGTTTTGCCCCCCGCCCATGTTGGTTCCTCCCCTCAATAGTTCCTGCTTTAAAGGGAAAGGGGTAATAAAAAGGAAAAAACGGCTGTAATAGATAAGGAAATAGACAGAAAGTAAAGAATAAAGTCTAAAGCGATGTACCTATCTCTCTATGTTCTGCCTATATATATATATATATATATATATATATATATATATATATATATATATATATATATCATTATACATGGGATAAACGCAGTTTTTTATGTTATAAGTGGTAACAAAAAACTTAGTAATTTCCGTTAGTCAAAATAAAGTGAGCTAAATCCGTTCAGAAATCCACGTTTGGGGGAAGGTCAGGTTGACGGGCCCTCGGCTCGGCCCACCCCCAATCATTTACAGAAATCAACACCCCTGCCTCTGGAGATCAAACGGTGACCTGGATCAAAATCTCACTTGAGTAATTTCATCATGATTTCTTTGGAGCTTTCGAATGCCGTTCGTCCGAGTTTTCTTGCGCTACTGGTTGCATTGATAATAAGGGGTTTTTGACCCCGCAGTGGAAGGTGTCGCGGTTAGGCCAGTGATGCGAAAATTGAGCAGTTCGAACACTAAACATACACTCGCTCTGTCACAGACAAATAACTAAATATATAAATCCACTTTAGCGCCAGCGACACAAAAAGCACTTGGTACCTCACATCAGGGTGAGGTACCAAGTGTTTTTTTTTTTCAAAAAAACGGCTGGCCTGGCGAACGGCCAGCCGTTCGCCGGGCAAAATGGGGTCACGCAGCTGGGTGCAGGCCTTCTTGATCTTGCCGCAGATCTTCTCAAGCAGATCATCGAAGTCGCCGACGCTCATTCTGAAGTATCTTTGATGAGCCGCGGGGTCCGATGCCCTCATCTCTTGAACGAGTGTGTGATATTCTCCACAATGATCGCGACGCAGGAGTATCGGATTCACCCAGCAGGATCGTTGGTTGCGCTGCCGCTGCCGCTCCCACTGCCGAAGCCGCCACAGCAGCAGCAGGCGAGAGAGGCGCGGGCGTTCAAAAGCAGGGTCCATCTTTTAAAAAAACACCTTTCCGTTTCTGAACCATTCAGACCTTAGTTTAGACCCAATTACGACAGGCCGTCCACGTCCACGAGGACGAGCTCAAAAGAACGCGAAGACGAAAAAACGAAAAATCTAATCGCAAAAGCAGAAAAACGCAAAATGCAAAAGCGCAAAACTGGGGAATCGTGATGCAAAAACGTAAAAGCGGAAAATCGCAAAACGAAAAAGCGCGCAGTGGAGCCTGAGCTTAAGTTTCAACGAACTCGGTGCAGCCCGAAAAGGTACAGGGGTCAAAGTTTTCTCGACGATGACCTCGTTTACCTAACCTAGGCCAGTGACCTGACCTTAGCCGGAGCTGAAACTTTGAAAGAATATGTGTAGTGATTGACAGAAAATGCACTTCAAATTTGGCAGCTCTTTGTTTTTCTGTTTTTCCAATATGACAGAAAAACCTGGCAGGGATGTTCAAACACCCCGTCCTGGTATGGGGCGGGTAAAAAGAAGCTTCGTGTTTTCGGTTTGAACTCCGATGAAGGAGCTGAATCGCATAGGCAAATAGAAGGAACTGAAAGCGTCCTCTGCAAGCTTTTCGCGGATAAGAATTCATACATGACAGTTGTTGGGAAGCAAAAGCTCAGATCGAGGCGTGCGTGCGTGCGCGCGAGCGTGCGCAAGCGTACGTGTGTGTGTGAGTGTGTGTGTGTGTGTTGGTTGGTTATTGGGGCTTAGGGGCGCACCGACTACAAGGTCACTCGGCGCCCGTTTGTGTGTGTGCGTGTGTCCGTGTGTGTGCACGCGCGTGACACAAGTGGCACCATCGGGTGGGTCGACTCGGCGAACAAAATGCTGCGTAGGGTTTGAAGCGATTCGTGGCGCGTGGCATGTGCCACGTGACGCGAGCCGGACCTCTGCCGAATTCAGTTAATCAAGGTTGCAGACCAAACGGAGGATGCCGTTGACTCAAGACGTAGTAATAACATGGGCGCCACCTGAAGATGCGCGCTCTTGTGGTCGGCACGCACATGCGATTCCCGCGGCGATCCAAAGGCACGTGTTTCAATTTGGACTCGGAGACCTTCGAGTGCCGTTAACAGAGACCTAGGCGGCTGAATTTTGGTGGGTAGATAAACCAGCACTAGGGCTATCCGACAGCACCCCGTATAAAAGGCAGGATGCAACGGGTCACGTGCAACGCGCGTGAGCGTCTTGTACACCTGTGCTTCTTATGAGTCCATGGCCGGGACGCAAAAGGAGCAGTTTGGCGCCCAGATGATGTCTTGGAAAGGCGGACGGACAGCTGACGACCGATTTCGATTGATTCAGACCGAAACGGGAGTTCAACTTCCACGTGAAATGCAAGGTGCCTAAGCGATCAACATCTCTCCTTCATTGCTGCAAGACTGAAACCGCTGGGATGCTTTAAAATGGCGAGCAGGAGCACGTGGTAGGTGGCATTCCATACATGTGGCCGTTTTACATGCCAGCAGCTTTAGCCAGTAGTAGTGGCCAGTAGCTTTAGGTGATTGCGTGACGCAGTGCTTCTGTATGGTTTACGAGCAATTTCGTGTGACAATATACGCTTCCGTCAGTTGGAATATCCAAGGAGGCTTGAAGGGTGGAAACATTCAATTTTTACAATCTGACCTGAGCTATGACACCATCCGTGACCTCGAGTACCCAAAACCATACATTTTCCTGAAGGATCTCGTTCAGGGCTATCGTTTGCAATTTGAAACGTTTCCATCGTCCATCAGCTATGAAGTGAGACGGGGAAGGGGCAAAAATAGCCCCCCCCAACGAATGGTGCAGCTTAAAATAAACCGGAAAATTTCGGATTAAACGAGCTCTTGGCTTGCCCACTGAGAAGTGTTTGCTCCGAATTTCTGCTAGAACTAACATTTGACACGGAGCTGCGTCGATTGCTTATGGCAGCGTGATTCAGATAAAATTAGGATCTACCAAATAATCCACACTGTTTTATTCTTCCAGCCAACTGGCAAACATCATCGCTGCTGCCCTTGCCTGGGGGTGGCAGATGTCTGACGGGACCATTTATCCGCGCCGTTGCGCGATAAAGACCTTCCAAACCAAGCCAGACTGGACCAAACCGAACTACGCATCAAACAGCAATTCGGAACAGCCTCAACAGATTGAGAAATGTAAACGGACTTCGACAGTAAATGGGATAAGATATGTAGATGAGGTCGTAGGTCGTTATAAAGCCATTTGGTCAGTACTTTCTTTCAGATATAACAGGGCGAAACAGGTGGCACCAAAGGAGCCAGACGAACGAAGTCTGGTGGAAGTACACCGGCCCAAGGCCGGTGTTGTTCACACATTTCACGTGACAATTTTTTATAGATATGACACACTGCGGCCACTCCATATGTTCGATGTCGATGGCGCCTTTGTTTGCAAAGAGAAATACTGGCTCCCTCTACATGACATATGTGAGCAGGCAAGCGGCGGTCACGACGACTTATGAGGAACTATAAGCTCTTGATGTATGGGTTCGTAACCATGGAAATCTGGAATAAGAGATTCGCATCATTCCGTGGTCATGACAACGCATTAGTAAGTGGCTTGTGTGGCTCGGAAGCCTGGATCCAGCTGCAATGCATCAGTTCCAGATAAGCTTTAATCAGTGCTTTAATGTGGGAATACTTTCGGGAAATTCAGTTCTCATAACAATTATTGTATTCCAAGATAAAATACTATCTGTAGCTGTAGGCATTATTAAGAAAGGTTATCAACCGCCAATAACGATTTCCAAGTGGCGCTGCTTCGAGATCTAGGCGGAAATGTCTTGGCTGTTTTCATGTACCAGACTGCTACAACTAACGACCGACGCCGGTTACGACTGCTGTCCCGAACCAATCCACGGCGTCCGGAACAGTCGTCAGCACACGGTCTCAAGGAAATCAGGCCTCTACTCAGATCGGCAATGGCAAGGCGGTGCCACACCATGACGACTTTCCAGCGACGCAGACTTTCACCAAGTTTTGCTTTTTGGACGTGCCCCTATTTCAGGATATTCTGAATCCGCACTTACTCAGTGCTTACACCTGGTATTGCTAGCTCGAGGCAAAAAACTTCAGCGCTCCGGCTCCTAGTCATCCGTACTGAGGAGCCTGCATTTCCTTCCGCTCCGTTTTGATTGTTCACGGTCCTAGATCCTTAATCACCCTTTCACAAGCAATGCTGTCAACAATATTTCTGTTTTGCTCGCGGGCTTGGATCAGGCCAGTCGCCTGTCCCGCCGTGCTCGATGGTTCATTGTAACTGATGATAAATCGCACGTCCTCGTCCTGACTCAGTCCCACCGGAGGACAGCTGGTGGGCAACCTGACAACCGGGTGGTGGGAACCCATTGGCGGAGGGGGAGTCCGTTGGCCGTAGACGTAAACATTGGATCCGCGCGAGGCGCGATCAGGTATCGCTGTCCAACATGTTCAGACGCCGCGGTATGATGCAACGTTGCGAAATGTCGTAACCGGTCCGTAAGGCCCAGAGTAAATGTACCGTTCGCCGAAATGGAGGGCGCTTACTTTTGTACACACGCGTCGAGCCCGGCCACCGCCTCGGCGGCACGCCAAATATTTCCAAGATCGACGAGGGCCAAGCGCCCGTACCGTTGGCTCAGACTGAGGGTGCAGCGAGTTGTTTGGAAGGCGAAGAGATGGTTCTAAAAGGCAATTTAGTTGACGTAATGCTGATGCTGATGCCGTTCATTTTTTATGAGGTCTTATTTTTCGCAATGTAGGCTTACTGGGAAATGGACGAAACTTGTTTGGCACAGAGGTCACTATGGCGCATGCGATTCAGTGTGCATTCGTTCATTCAGTCTGCATGACATGGAAGCAGACGTGATTGCGTGGTACAGTTGTTACAGCTCGGTTTGTGAACTTGCAATGGTGGTGGATACAGACGCCTAAGGCCTTATGCACACGGCTGACGCCTGCCTGAGGCTGTGAGTTAATCTGGCCACAGATACTTTTGCAGATGACTGCACATCGAAGCAACATCGGATGATGTTGGTTCCCGAATTTTTATTCGCTTACACTTCCACTGGATTGTCAGATAATACTAACCTAAGTTCATTACGTTATGTGCGACAGTTACTGTGCAAAGTTTCCAAGGCTAGTGAACGGGTGCAGATGTGCGATTTCAGAAAATTACTCCAGAAAGGTAATCCAAACCTGATGTGTTTTTCTCAGGTATGATTACATGCATGATATCCAAACAGAGGAGTTTAACATTTTGTTCCGCATTATTTACAGGGTATGATATGGATCGACATGCAAGCATATTTTAGGAGAATAGTCCTTCAAACCATTTCACATATTTACTTCTATAAACCAAAAACGCAGTCCATATCTAAAAAAAATGCAGGATGTGAAGTCCATAGCTCACTTTGTGGTAAATCTGAACTGCAGATTAGTGCATCTGTGGACCAGCCGCGTCGGCGCGCGAAAACGGCCGACACGGTTTCCGCTCTGACGTTACAACTCGTGACCATGGCAGCGTATCGGAAAATTTTTGCACCACAACATGTGGAAGACATGCCCCTTAGGGTATGCTAAGTTTCGGGTAGATTAAACAAACCACCTGGGCACCTATGGTTGTTTTTTTGCAAAAACCCATTTCCTTGAAGCGTCCAAATGATTTTGTCAAGTGAATTCAAATGGGATCGATACTATGGCTACTTTTCGTTACTGAAATAAACTGACTCAGCGGAAGTGATTTGTCCCTTCATACATTCAAGTCTGCTTTGCACGAGCAATTGTAATCTGCCCGGTTAAAGGAAATGGCCTTTTGAAAAAAAAACAACTTTAGATAATAAACCCTGGCGACGTCCCTCAGGAAAAGCCACTTATGGGATTTATAGGCATCTGCCCTCCTCCCCTATTTCTAACCCTGCTGCGTTCCCAAAAGCAAACGCGCGTGGTACGCAACACCGTTTCTTGCATCAGTGGTTCAGCCCCCGTAATTTACTAATGAAATGCTGTTAAATCTGCACAGAAAAATCACAAAAACATTTCGTTCATTTTGCCTCATGGCCATTTTTGCGTTAAATCACAAAAAAATCTTCCAACCTCGTAAAATATTTCAAACAGCCCATACGGTATCAGCGCTAAAGATTTCGGCAGGGAGAATGTGTCCCTCCTTTTCGTTATAGTTGTGGTGTCGCACCTACAACATAACTGGAGCCGTCTTGATTCAGAATCATACTCGCGTAGTTCATAAAATTATATCATTCATAAAATCACTAAAACCATTATAAAAAACGTTCTTCCGTACCGCAATGTTCCATCTTATGTTTTCATGACCTTGAATATGCCAATGTCGTGTCATGCCCTGGCTGGCCAGAACTCTGTTATCCAGAGGGAGGCGTGGTAGCTGTTTTCTCTGAATGCTGATCGTATTTGTTGTGTTCCTGGTGTACAATGTTTGGAGTGTCGTGAGCTTATGATGATCACTGTACTATGCAAGTACGACGGTTTTGGATGCCTAAACGTGTTTGTGACGCCGGTGCTGTACTGAAGTTTTTTTGATAGCCTCCTCTTGTACGCGCATGGTTAGCCTTGCCCTAAGTCAAGTAAAAGTGGAGGCAATGTAGCACAAGCTGCGAAACCGACTTTTTCGCCCCCATGTCCGCCACAATTACCGTCAACCACTAGAAATCATTTATCTGTTACGGAACTCTCAGCCGCCGTAGAAGTCTGCCCAGAAGTGTGGTTCCGTTCCCAACTTGGCCCCGTTCTGTCCGGCATAACACGTCGGCGCTGAGCTCCTCCGCCAGCACAACCTTGGCCGCAGTGCGCAACATGCGCACGGTGACGTTTTGAGCATGTGCAGACCCAAAGTGTTCAACGAATCAAATCGCAAAAACGCCAGCGATGGTCTGCGACCGAAGACTGACCTGAGCAGACTGGTGAAGGTGAACTGGGCGAGCGGCTGGGCGAGCCACGAGCGAGAGCGCTCCTTCACAAACTCGAACACGTCGTCCTCGGTCAGCCCTGGGGGTTTGTCCGACGACACCAGGGAGGGGTCACACACGGTGAAAACAGTACTACGGAGATACAACTCGCACAAAACCCACACGGTGCTTAGGTCTGCACCCCAAGGCCGTGCCCAGCTACGCGGTATAGCCACGACCACGAGGATTGTTTTCCTTTCTCTCCTAGGAGTCCGAAAGGTCAAGAGGTTATCAGCAGACGATTAGGCACCAGGCACTTGGATACCCTACCGCATGCAATGTGAAGTCGAAGTAGTCGGAAAGATCACACCACTCCGAACGCAAATGTTTTGAAGAAAGTCTGCAAACGTCGCGCAAACAGGGTAGTTGTTCAGCGATAAAATCAATATGCATCAAGCAATTCATCTCCGTTGACAATGCAGAACGCTCACTCTCCAATGTGACACAAGACATGTGTTTGTAAAACATCAACGCCCTGATTTTTTGTGGAGAATGACACCCAAACTGCAACAGATTTTTGTTCCGAATAGCATTTTCCGCCCACGAAACAAAGCAAACTATCCTTGTCAGCCACAGACTACGGTCATCTAACCTCATATCACTAAACTGGCAAAAAAAGAAGCTGGACGTTATGATATCGATAACTAACAATGGTAATTAATAGCTATCAAAAGTCCTAATAATTACTAGCCCGTCCCACGCAGCACTGAACCAAGAGGAAATACGAGACCACGTTATGCGGTAACATCTACGGCTGGCATGACCTGAGTTCAAAAGCCGCTAACTTTGGTTCGGTGGTTTTAGCACGCATATTTTCCACTGCAATGGCAGAAGAGAAAATCGTACTTTTTAATTACGAAATATATATATTGATCGCTTGCGTCATACTTCACCGGTCCGATGGAGAAAGTTTATGACTCTGAAAAACTGGTGCGATCTGACATCTTAAAAACAAATCAAGCATGGAGCAGCTATTTTCAGGACATGCGGATAGGCCATAATTTTCTGATACCCTTGTTACAGATAAGCATACCGACAAAACAATACTTAAGAGCTCCAGCAGTTCATTTCCACAAATAAGCTCCTTTTTCAAAACCAGCCCGGATCCATAGACTCTCAACCACATCTACGGCCAGCATCTGCCATGCGTTGTCGAACTTAGTGTCGTGGCTTCGGCAAACTAAATACGGCAAGCTTCGATGCAGATACAGGAAATGGACCACTGATATTGCACATAATTTGAGCTAACAGACATCTCATTCGAGCTTTGAAGACTATCAGGAAACAAACTGGACAAATGTGGAAAAAAACAACTGGTGTTTTTCTCTATGAATTCATTGCACGACAGCTTCTCTGGGCAAAGTCGAAAGACTTGAATTCTTGTTCTTGGAAAATTCCGAGACGTTCATTCACACCATATCCAAGAAAACGAAATATTCTTAAGGACAAAACAACTTTCGGCAAAGTTGACGTAAATTCATCAAATCAGATGTTTTACTGTCGAAGATGAGCAATGATCCCTAGGCTTTGAAAAATGTCCAAATAATGTTATTTGTATTTCAAGGGTGGCCAAAATGGAGCTGATTAATTTTCTGTATGCTCTGATATAGAATGACATTACGGCGTTAAACAAAAAGTTCCCATACACATCAAAATTTCAATAGCTCTGTTGAAAATACCAAAACAGGAAAAACTAGGACAGGGCTCGGCAGGCTTTCAGTCATGAGAGACAAACGGGAGTGGCGTGGGTAGATATGTTTGCGCAGATCGAAAGCTGGACTGTCCCTTCAGAATTACCCAGGCCGTTTGGTGTACTACTTTCGATCCATGTAATTTCGTCTGGCATATGCATTTCTGGGCACTTGAAAGCATCTCGATGGAGAATTTCGCGCCAAAAGTATATTTATTTACCAATATTTAAGGGCTTTACAATCCTCATAGAATCCATGACGATTTTCCGGCATGTTTACTGCACTTTAACGTGGACACAAAACAGAACTGATCTGGTATGTTCGGCAATTCTTTACAATCTGCTGATCACACATGCCAATTACTTCCCCTACCAAAAACAATTCACTCCGGGACATAAATAAAACTCATAACCAGCCGTACACGATCATTTCCTAACCTTGGGTGGACCATCATGTGCACAATTATTCCGCTTACAATGAATTTGTGGGGAACTTTGTGAAAATTCGATACATGCGATATATATATATATATATATATATATATATATATATATATATATAGCCGAAACCACATAACAAATACATTTTCATTATTATCCAACGATATGGATTATAAAGACATAACAAATGCAAAGAACAACGAATTTTCTTTTAATGCTATCCTTGTTCATAAAAAAAACAGTTGACTATGTTGAGGTTGGAATCCTGAAATCTCCGACAATTTTGCTTTTCTTAGCCGCAGAAC
Organism: Capitulum mitella; assembly: GCA_030062745.1. Taxonomy (NCBI): domain Eukaryota; kingdom Metazoa; phylum Arthropoda; class Thecostraca; order Pollicipedomorpha; family Pollicipedidae; genus Capitulum; species Capitulum mitella. Next base: position 1,681,342 of record CP099844.1, read on the forward strand.
GTACTTCCCCAGCTACGTGTAACATTTTACCTTTTTTTGCTTTATGCCGTTTTTTTCTATCGGTACAGTCACCGCGGAACGAGCACAACCTCAGAAAAATATCTGTGAGCGTTCGTCCCGCCTGATCGTCGATCTCTAACTTACCCAAGCATGCTACTCTGGCTGCCAACCGCAATGCAGACGCTGCCAATCTGGTGAGTTAACCTGACATCGGTGAGTGAAAAATGCCCACCTCTCGTGTTTCTCTGCGCATGACATCCACAGCAATGAAGCTGGGCCGGCGAAACTTTGTCTCTCCCGCTGACTCCTATTTTTTGCCCTTTTGAATTTCAGCATCGTTCGGTAATTTTTGCCACTACAGCCGGCCGAAGTCAAGGGGCTGATCGCGCGGTCGATCTTCGGTCGGCGGCGGACGACCGCACGCGGGTCGGGCCTAAGGAAGGGTAATATTTTGCGTATGGAGCATGTTCTGCTGAGCAGCCAGTTGCAACACACTGTGGAAAGTTAACCTTTGCAGTGCATTTACAATCCATCTGCATTTACAATCCAAACGCGCGGGCTGTCTGGATCTGGTCATCGAGGACAATTAGGGTCATATACATATAACATAATGCAGCATTTTGTACATAGGCCACACGAGAAAGTGGTGGGCACCTTGGACAAATGATACTGACAGTTGCGTCACAGCACGGCAATGTTAAGTCAGGTGAAATGAGGTTAATTTGTGTACATGAAAAATTACTTATTTTTCCCCGGATGCAACCGAATGATCTCATTTTCTGATTTCTGATTCGAATGATCAATTTCATTTTCTGAACATGCATTTTGATCTCAGATGACCTCAAATGGCCTAGGTAAGTTACCTGACGTACAGCCGTACGACGATATCCTACCTATTAACCCGCGCACGACCGTCGGTCCGTTTCGAACATGGACGACTGGGGGGGGGCAGTTGACTGCCCCCCTCTAACTCACGAACGGTTGGTCGCATGACAAAAATAAGCATACCGTTGGAAAGCCTGTGACGAGTAGAGCTCGAAACTGGTTTTTTAGTTTTAGATAACATGTAAGCCAATTTACGCCCTATATATGTTTTCTCATAGCCGAAGGCATGAGAAATGGTAACGAGAAACGAAGAATGGCCTGAATGGCCAGAAATGAAGAAGAAACGAGAAATGGCCTGAATCTCAAGGGCTCTGACTAATAACGCATAGGTAAAGGCACCACCGCACAAGTAAAGGTCCGCGGATGCCGATACACGTCTAATTTCCCCAGATTTCTTCAATATATACGCCGAAACGTTGAGTTAAAGACACGGTAGTTCTTCCGCCAGCTGTCAGTGTGCGCCGCTGCCGTATGCGGTACCAAATTGACGGAAACTAATTTTGGCGTTCCTTTATTTTCGCGAAAAAAGACGATCTTTGTCAATTTTATTGATCTTTGTGGTTCTTGTGATGGTTTCTCATGCTTAAATTTTGGAAAAATTCATTAGTTACCAATCTACAAAGTTGGCGGAGCTTTATTCGCGAGAGCCTGTTTATTTCCAAAATATGCCGCTTTTTCAAACTCTGTGAGGTTCCTGGTATTAATTACGTCTGTGCAAGCTAGTTCTGACATTTTCTACCCATTCTGAGTAATTCATCGTCGATTTTGACGGTGGTACATTTTGGGTCACTGCAGTTATTCGTGACCTGACCTCAGGTCAATGGCTGGAAGTCACTGATACTTTGCCCAATGACGGTAACTAGATGTCTGCTTCACTCCAAACTAAAAATGTTATGGAATATTCCGTCAATTTCCGAACAAAACGGCGATACGTCTTACAAATGGGCTTTACCTTAGGTCAATGAGCCGGAAAATTCCGAAAAATCCGAGATAGCAGATTTGTTGCATCTATCACGATTACTAATCCTTCAAAATATTATTGAGATATCTTGTTTTGCGAAAAAGTTAGAGGGCGCTAAGCTTTTTTTGACACATGCCTGTTTGACCTGACCTAGGTCAAGCACCTGACGTGACCCGAGGTCAAAATTTTGAAAAGAGATGTAAAATTGATGGAGCAAAAGGTAAACAAAGTTTCGTGACTCTGTGTTCGTTGGTTCTCTCGCGGTCCCAGAAAAACCTTAGGGGGGCAGTCAACTGCCCCCCCCCAGTCGGGGACGGGTTAACAACCCACCAGATTGCAAAATGATCGATTTCGAAGAAACGCAACATTTTTAAAAGTTGACGTGGGTGACCTCTTTTCACCCGACCTAGGTCAACTTCGCTTTGCTGGGCGTAAGGTCATAGTATGAACTACGACTCCATGAAATTTTGTTGCCATCTGGTCTATAGTTTTGGGGGAAGAATAAGCGTTACTTATACGACAGCTGATTCATTTAACCTTGATAGGAGCTACTTGTCATTTATTTTCTGAGGAATTTCACTATGCCAACTTCCTTCCCACAAAATTTTATTCCAATCGGTGACGCAAAACTGGAGATGGGGGGGGGGGCAAATATTATCAAACACCATTGGTGCGCGGTATTCTGAGGTCCACCGACGCGCGTACTAAGGGTGAATTTTCTGCAGTCCAGAGGAGAACGTGCATTGATCAAGAAGGTACATCCTCTGGTACTCTCACTAACCACGTACTTTCATTTTTGGTGAATAATTATTGCTCTGCTTCATGCTGTCCATAAGATCACACGCTTCAGCTTGACCAAAAAATGACATGAATCCCGCAAAACTGGAGCTTATGTCAAAAACGAAGTTTTGTTGCAGCTGATTTCGTCGTATCCAACCTTTTACCCTGAACGTCGAGGAGGCCAAACAAGTTACTTCGCGAGGGCCGAGTTTCGTTACAAGAAGATTTTACGTTGCATTCAATGTATACATAAACGGATATTTCGTTGCACTGTTGCATTACTGTATCTCTTCGTTGTCTTCAGCGAATTTTTTATCCAAGGTTTTCTTTCAAAAAATTGGATGAATAAACAATATTCCTTTACCAGGATGAGACTAGTTTTCCGAAATGCCCATGTATGATTTTACATGCCATGTGCCATCGAAATATTTTATTCAAGGAAAAAAGCCCAGAAGATCCAGAATCATCAATACTTTTTTCAACGAAGCAGAGCAAGAAACATTTCACTACTGCCAGCAGCAGGAACGTGTCTGGATCTAGGATCTAAGATCCCTAGGCACCTTTCGACAAAATGTCAACGTAGAATCCAGGATATGACGGAGCCCTTGGACCATATGTCACAAGAATCTAGGACCCGAGGGTATCTTTCGGCGAAATATCAACACAGAATCCAGTGTCTAAAGAGACGTCTCGGCAAAATGTTGCCAAAGATCCAAGATCTGAAGGATTTTTTTGACACAGCACATGCTTAGGAGCCACGATACAAGATCCAGAATCTACAGGGGACTTTCGACAGGGCACAGACTTGGGACACAGAGCTCCCAACAAAACACAGACTTACAAACAAGACACCGACTATATGGGATCTAATGTGTGATGTGTGAGGCGTCATCATCTTTGAGCTTCAACTTCAGTACCAGTGATGGCTGAAACAACCATAACAACCATAATCAAAGGCACTGAGAAAATCATTAAATAGCACACAGCAAAATCGTGAGACCTGTTAACGTACAAACGCACAGCCATGTTCCCGTTCTTTCCGATAAAAAGTATAGGACACAATAAGCGCGCCATCACCGGTGACAGTCTGCGTGTCTCGTGCCGTCCCCCGCCAGAGCGGCCGTACCGTACCGTGTTTGGAGATGGCCAGGGCGCTGAAGCAGAGGCGCACCAGCTGACTGTCGAACGACTCCTCCAGTCGCGCGATGATGTTCTGCGTCAGCGCCGACACCGTCTGCCCCAATGACGACAGCTTGGCGCTCAGCTGGCGACACAGATGAACGCTACAGCTGAGCCAAGCGGACGGACGCGACAGCCGAAAGAGGGCATCGGATGCAATAGCCAAGCGAAAAGAGACACGACATTCTAGCCGAGTTTCTTTGTCAAGTCTGACCAATCTATTAAGCACATGAGAGAGAATTTAATAGGATTTTCCTTAACATGTTTCAATTTTGGCGGTTTTCTTAACGCTAACATAAAACGTCCTTTACCAATCACATGGCCAGTGATCGAGAAGATAAACGATCCCCTACATCAACGAACACTGTTCTTGGCGTAAGCAGTCGAGTGTTGTTCGCAAAGACACATAAGATTCTGTCTTTGTCTGGAAGAGGCGTTTATGACACAAATGGAAAATGCATCTGCTAAGGGATTACGTCCAGATACAGAGAGAATGTCTGCTCTGTGACTGCCACGACTCGAAGTAGGACTCGGAACATGAAGCACCGTCACTGTTAGTGGTGTTAGGATGTTTTCCACAGTCCCGATGAAACTCGAAAAAATGCGACCTTACCTTGTTTTCATGCAGTACATTTCGTTTGAATCCATACGGGAGCCCGTTCGCCGTTTCCCCCCCCCCCAGATCTATCAATCTACTGGGCCAGTTCAACGAAAGAGGATTAAACGAAAACTTGTGATATGGACTAACTTTTCATATAAGCAAAAGTAGAAAAGTTATCCACGGAGCCTTCAGGAGAGCAAACAAAGGGGGGGGGGGGCAAATGCCGATTTTTCGTCCTCTGGCATACGGTTCTTCAAGTCCCTACTTTGCAATTTATATTTTTTACTCAACTTATATTAATTTTTTAGCCTTTGCATAGCCTCAAGGCACGACAGAAGACAATATCCGGAAAAGTGGCGGACTGAGGCTCTCGAACAAAGAGGCCAAGTATCTACAGCCTTGTCTAGTTATTTTCCACTTGCTTTAACCTCACTGATTCCAATTTCAAGGCTCCTATCAAAGGCAATGGTTGGTCTATATGAGGCATAGGAAGCCAACGCCAAGGGTGACTGGCTAACTGCAGGTGGACAGTGGCAATGCGGTACTGATAAAGCTGAACCATCTTTCGTATTTCTTCGTTCCTGCCGCCTCCCACTGGCTGGTTATATGCATTGTCCATAAAGCTCGCTATTAAACTAAAATTGGCGATGCAAAACAATGACGCCTGTGGGTCGAAGTTCAAGTCCCCCAAATTTCTGTACCTTGGACCGCCCTTGATCGCCATGTTCCCTCTACGAAACATGTCCTTTTTATGGCCGTTGCAACATGTAAAAGTGTTAACGCACCGGGCCACGCTTCATTTTCAAAACGGACAACCCACTTAAACATGGAGTTGCATCTCTCTCATGACGTCCCGTGCATCTGCCCTCGGCGTCTGGGACATTTTGTTGACGACGTGCATGGTCAAGTACTAGATATGGTATGCACTAACATCACATTACTTCCCAATGTACGCTTGCAACATCAATATGCCACGAAGCGAGCACTGCCCTGAAACAACCGTAAACGGACAAGCCTCATGGAAACGTCTCCTGGAGTCGCTTTTGGTGCACGTCGTCATCACAGCAACGCGATGGTACAACAGTTTGGCTTTCGCGCCCGAAAACCGCAGGTGAGACGATTCCCCTAGCCCCCAATGAACACAGAGTTAACTCGTCATCTGGCCCCTAACTGAGCCAGCGCCACGGGTCAAAAAACAATCAATAGCTGTGTACGAAGGAGTTCAATGGTACCCTGTTCGACCCATTCATGTCAGCCAGTGATCTAAGTCAGTTTAATTTTATACTTAGGAACTAAAGGTAGATTTTCCGTAGTTCAAAAAGTCATATTTTGGGCCACGTAGGCTTAAAATCGCTTACTTTATCATATTCGGTGCCAAAAATTACAAGAACGTTCAAGGTCAAACACGGCCATGTTGGATGAATGACCTCATTTGACCCTGAAAAAGGTCATTGGCCTGTTTCAAATGCCCTGTTCGCATGCAGACCACCACCCTGAACTGGTTTCATCCTCGTCATCTGCCGTTTATGCATACTTATTGCCCTAAAACAGTAAAAAAGACGACATTTGGCGCAAAAATCGCTGAGCAAGACTTCAGTAACGACGCCATAGATCGGTAACTTAAGATGATCTAGGGCCACTTTTCAAAACATGCACGATGAATGAATCGTCATTCATGCCAAATGTCACGGTGCTTTCGTGCGCCATATTGCTGTTGTCTCGGAAACAATGCTTGAAAGATGCCATAGACGCCCCTCGTCCGGTGAGGGTTAAAGAGCACATTTTACCCAGCAGACGCCAGTAGGATAGGTTAGTTTATGATAATTTCTATACCGAGGTATTAAGATACGCCTACATGTATTCTATAGGCTTGGAATTTCAATACTGTCTTAAGTTCAGGAGTGCATTGTGCAACTTTCCCCCACCTTTTGGGGTTAATTTGCTAACAGGATCTAGGTTAAAATATCTATTTACAAAAATTAATTTTACTGCTTTGAACTGGAACGGAAATCGAGAAGTGTAGGATTCTATGCAAATAAAGAGATATAAGGAACAAATCTAAGAAAACGGCTCGTGCGCGCTTTTTTTGGATCGCATGATAAACGTTTACGTAATAAACATACAGCAAAATGGTTTCTAGCATCACTCGGTTTCCTTTTTGGTTGTTTGTTTTGCAGATTTATCAGAAGCGTCAAAATATGCTGTGCTGGTGCTTTGTTATGTTAACTACGATGCAGGGATCCCAACAGTATCGCGAGCCCGTATCAGTGGATTTGTAGACACCAACAGTGCACCAAGTATAAAAGTATATGTAAGGCCCAGACAGCGAACATCGCAATACGTGCACATGCAATGAAAGCAATGATGCAGAAAAACACCACCGTTCGTTCTGCATGCTGCTTGAACATAGCCGTTCACTGAATGGTGGTAATGTGAGAACATGTAACATGCCATGAAATGTTGTGCAAAGAGCCGTTCCGCCATCGAGTATCTACGAACTGATCACGATAGACTATGCTGTGCATATTTGTATTTCCCTGAAAAATAAAATGACGGCTTATGTATTCTCATTCATTTTCACCTTTCAAAGAACTTCGATGTAAGTGAACTAATGGTGTCTCAACGACCAGTTAAATCTCAAGCAGACATTTGCAATCCAGAATGATATTCAGACACGTCCTTATTGCAAATCCAGGGTAAGACATAGTCATACGTCACGTGACGGAGCACGACGAGTTATTCATCAGAAGAAACGAGCACCTCTCTAAAACTGATCACCATTTTCTGACGCATCTTTGAGGAATATCTCCCACCTATATCCCTCATTATGAGCAGATTTTGTCACGAGTATGTACACTAGATGGCAAAAAAGTAAAACGTCACAAACACAGATTAATTACGCCTTTCCGAGGAAAGCCCCCACTCCTATGTCCTTGTATAAAAGAAAATTTCCCAATGTACGATTACTGCGGGAGAAAAGTGTTACGTTTCATTAGCGCAAGGCCATATCGGGTAATATGACCTAAGGTAAAATGGCACTCACTTAAAAACTGCAGCATAACAAAAATTATTCCAAAATGATATCTTTGCCTTTTTTTGTATTAAGCAACGTCGACTTAATCTCAGCACACTCAATTTACATGATCTGTCATTTACCAAAGACATTCTTACAATAACCATTCTGTGCTAAGAAAAAATAAAAAAAGGAAACGTGGATGTGTCACTTTAAGCATATAAATACACATGCGTAAAAAAAGCGAGCACGGGAAACAGAATAATGGCCGCATTTCCAAGCTCCTATGCGTATGGCGTCCTTCACCGTCTCTGCGTATCGGGCATCTCTCACAAGCGAAAAACTGAATTACAAAAGACCAGGTCCCATATCACTTCCTGAAGTGTCAAACGTAAGTGTTACCCTACCATGGTCAGTCTTACACCTTGGTAAAATTTGACACTGAATTACGGACCCACCGTCAGTTGCGTTATTTCATATCTCCGACATGTGACGGGATCCCGACGGAATGCAGGTTGGCTTCGTTTTGCGTCGGATTCTAAGTTCATCACGGTAAGGGTTGCGTCACCTGAATTACGTTCATAAACTTACCAACATCAGGTACAAGGTTACCATGCACTTTCTTACTGCGGTTTGCAGCAAAGTTGCATTTTTGTTTATACTTGTTGAAAAATCGACCTGCTTGCCAATGACGTTTTGACGGACTTAGGTAACTTGGTAAGTGACCAAGTTAGTTTCTGAACGCGGCCCTGGGCACCACTTTGGTCCGGAGGGACGCGGCCTTTCCGGGCGACGTAGTGACCCGCTCAAGTCAACGAGGAGCTGAATACAACACGTGGATAACCTGCATTCCATCGGGATCCTAGCACACGCCTGCTTATCATATCTAACCCGAGGTGTTTAGTTGGGTTCCGTATATGCTACGGACACTGTTTTACGTTCGAATTCACTGTTCGCCAGATATCGTCAAGATTATGATCACCCATCATATTCCTGACCGCTCATTTTGCATTAGGATTATTTCCTGCAACGTAATTTTCAGTACCCCGTCGATAATCCATAACGACTTGGATTGGCTGGAATTGCCACAGAGATGTGTGATTCTCGCTACAATTAGTCAGAAAATGGTCAATGGTCCTTTAGATATCAGGTTCATCCGCATTCAGCCCGCTAATATCAGATCGACGTATTCAGCTGGGATTTCAATGCCTCATGATCGTTTAAATAGTATGCAAACTCCTCAGCTGTTGCTTGTGTGACAAGAAAAAACAGATTTGCCGTTGCGCAGTTTGAAAAAAAAATCTTTGACTTTTTCATGCAGCGAGAAGGGTTCCTTGCGCGAGGCGCAATTCGGATGAGACAGTTATTCGTTTTCAGATTTGTTTTGCACCGGTAGTTTCGAAACAGGTATTATGCAGCTGTCCGCGTGCTGGGCCGTTTGTGCGATGTTCAGTTTGGATGTGACGATGGTTACCCGTCCTCGCTGCTGTCCCTGGTCCATTAGCCGTTTCTGATCGGGTTCCGTCTCCCGTATCGGCCTGTGCCTCTCTTCTTTCCTGTCCCAGTTCTACTCCCGGTCCTCAGTCGCTCCTGTTCCCTGCCCTATGTTCTCCATTCTTTCCTCCAGCCCTTCATCTTCCAACGGTCCCACTTTTCTGTTACGTTTGCCGCTCCCATTGTCTTCTCCCGGTCTTAAGTCGCTCTTCACAACCCCGGTTCCCTGTCTAGGCCCGTGTCCATTACCTCGCTTCACTTATGCCACCATGAACTGGTCCCTGCTTTGGTCCTGGTTCTGTTCTGGTCCGTCGGTCTCTGCCTAATTCTGTCTATTTCTGGCGACGCTTGTCTTAACATGTTTTCAGTTACATGTTGGGCGACAGTCCTTTTATAACGCCTCCGAAATCCCGAAGTCGGACAGAGCCTCAAACCCAGCAAGATCTACCGAATCAATTTTCAATTAGGAGCGGAAGAAGCTTGCAAAGAGGTTTGAATCACGATCCACAGAAAAAAACACGCAAAATGTGACATCTAGACCTTGTACACTTTCATTTGAGTCAACCACAAACATCACCAATAATTTCAACAGATTTGTACAGGAATGATCAAAGAAACTTATGATAGCATTCCTATCCGCATGGTCCCACCAACGTCGCCACAATTTCCAACTGAATGTAAATAATAAGAATTGCATCGACTTTCCGCCGCATGTACATCGCAACATGTAAGACATCCACTGAATTAAATGTCAGCAGGAAAATTTTGGTGAACAATGACAATTTTGCCGCAGTAACAGAACAGCAAGGTAGGGCTTTCCGTCAGTATTAACCTAAAACTCGAATGAGGATGCCAACGCAATGCTAACACAAAAAACTTCAAAACCGACAATGCTCCGTTATTTTGGCGCGTGGCACCGCTACCTCGTGCCGCGGATCAGGTTCGCCCTGCCGAATGATAAGCAGTCTGTACCTCTTGGCGTGAGACCATGGAGTCCCCAAGTTGTTGTCATTAACGGTTTAATGCATCTGTATCCCGTTTCGTAAACCCTGCAAAACGGTCCTTTCCTGTGTTCCCGTGGCCAGCACGCGGCATGTCCCAAGCGTCATGTTTCACATGATGCGATTCTCCGATTGATTCCCCGTCGAACGCATCCCGTGTCGTCCTAGCGCGACGCGTGGTTTGTCAGATCGGACGCCCGGAAGGGGAAACGTGTTACCCGTCCGCAGGTCTCCCGAGCTCCTACCCAGAATAGCTGTGAGACGTGTAATGTGATAGGCACCATCGGTATGGCAAAAAAAATTGGACCTGACGTCGGTACTGAATTCGTCTCACGAATGCACTCCTTTGCGTTCGAAATTTGCAGGAAAATATACGAAATTCGCAAATATTCCCACCTGAGCAAGTGCCGTGGCCATACAATCTGGTGGACGAAGTCGGTCCCTCAACGCGATTCGCGGTCGGTGCTTTGCTTTGGCGTGATCGCCGATTTTGTATCATAGCCTGTTTCCGAGATTCCCACCTTATTTTGTAATCCATGTAAAACGTCTGTTTTGGGTGTTGGCGCGCGAGACATGCACCACACCACGCCAGATCTGGACGCGCCGTTTTTCGCATTACGTGATTCTTCGATTTTCGATCTTCGTTTCCTTCGATTTTTTGTCGATTGCACTCAGTGTCGTCTCATTACCATCCCACGTCGCCGAGAACAGGCGCCGGAAAGCGGGCCGAGTCGGTAGCGAGATAAATACCAGCGTATTTTCCAACATCACGTGCCAAACCTGTGTGAAATGTCGGCGCGTGCCACGAGCCACCACGGGGTCGCGTGCGCATCAGAGTTTAACGAAAACTAACTCCGCGCAGAGCTGATGACACTACCAAATTGAGGTTTCGTTCAATGAACAATCGCCGCGCACAAGCTCATCAAAAAGTGACAGACACGTGACATCTTATTTTTAAATACCGCATAATGTACAGATAAACACTTTGTACGCAAAGAAAAATGCCCTTGGCCGGCTTTTCAGAAATTCGTAGCATTTTGTAGTTTGTGTTTTTCAGCCAAGCCTATCCGATTTAGGGACGTTATTCGTACGTGCTTCATGTGTCGCACAAAAAGTGGGAAAAGCAACTGGGGCCTAGGCCAACACATTATGTTCCTTTCTATTTCTATTCAGTGCAGTGTTGGAAAAACTGTCGTTTTTTGGTGTCAAGGAGCGCCAAAAAGTCTATACTCCAAGAAAAACTTTGTACTCCAAAATGGTCATTTGCCCCCCCCCCCCCAAAAAAAAAGACGTGGGTATTCCTATCTAACCAGAGTCTGAAGTTGCCCAGAGTCCCCCTCTCCCGATTGATGGTTTACCATCCATACTATCCACACCTGACGATTGCAGTATACTCCGAACCCACGGCCAGCCTCCCCCCCTCCCGGTCAACGACTCTGCTGACCTACCATGTAAACCCAGGAAACTGGCTTGCCCTCCCCCCCCCATCAAACGGAGCCGCTGGATCCGCCCCAGGTGGCCCTATATATTTGCAAAGCACCTAGTTAGTTCATGTTTCTCACGTAAATGCATGACATTTTATATTCCAAAAGAGAATTTGTCTCCGACACAAGGAAGAAAAACCAGGTTTCCAACAATGGTTCAGTGTGTCTGCTGCTTGTGTTATTCGTCCTGTGGTAACACAGAATTACCCAAAATTACTACGCCGCAGTGTGACAAACGCATGGACAAAGAGGGATGCAATACGAAACCTGAACATACCGAAGTCAATAATTCCCAAACCGTAAGCTTCACGATATCTCGTACAGGTTATATAGTTCATATAAGCGATATAAGCGACTCATATAGCCTACATAAGCGATACCTTGTAGCTTGCAGTGTCTTATCGATGATTCGTATGTTAATGACGCAAATCCTTAACCGCCACTGAATGGATGGATTTTGGATGCAATACATGCATACATGCACGAACCTAAAAATCTCATAACCGTGCCTTGATGTTACGATAACCCTGAACCAAATTATACCAGAATCTGCTCGATGAGGGTGTTAAACTGTTCTGGTGCTTAATCGATTTGTCGTGGAGTGACCAGGGGGTCTGCCCCCAACTTTTCGAAGATCTTTAGCATGAACCAAACGGAACTATGTGAAAACAATTGCTTCAAAATATGTCAGTGTCCCTTCCATCCGGTCAAAAACATACGCATATTTTTGTGATTCTTCCCCTCTCCCATGTAGCGGGTTCAAGCGCCAATGGCACCACAAACCTGGTCGAATTCTCCAAAGATGCGTAGCTCCTCGCAGGCCAGCCGCAGGTAGAGGGGGTCGCCGGCACCGCGTTTCGATGTAAGTGTGCGCAACTGGTTGTTCCAGGCTTTCTCCTCCAGCACTTTGCTGTACAGCTGCAGCATCTCACGCACCAGGCCGGAACGTTCCGAGAGGTCCAGCGACCCTGACCGTGGCAACAGGCTGCGGTCACTCTACAGCCAACAGCAGGTGAAGACAGACAGCCGACAGCCCACGGCAGTCGAACGGAGGAGCAGCCTGCAGGAGCTGACCCACGAGAGCCTGCAAGCCGGGCACATGGTGCTCCCGACCCGGCGAGGAAAACCGATACCAGTTCACGGGCGAACTTGTAAAACCTGGCATCATTTTCAGCTTTGCGCATATTCTGACTAGCAGCCTGTACAGCCCAGGGATTAATTTGTTATAAAATGCATTCCACTACTCTGCTGAGGTGGTGTTCAGGGTAGTAGCCATACTAAGCCAATCTCTTATTAAATGTGCACTGAAGCCCACACCAGATCGAGAAATCCCAGGTAACTGCCGACTTTGTCGCAAAGTTCAATATTCCGTCCAATAAGACACGAATACTACAGTGCGGTGGTCAGCACGACGATGCATTTCTGAAAATACATTTGACCCGAATGAATTCTTAAGTGATGTTAGGGATCAGAGCCTGTGCTTACAATGGCTAGTCGCGCGGTGCCGTCAACAGTGCGACACGACTGTTTGGTAGTTAGCTTGACCCTATATTGGTCAGTTTCCAGCTGACCTGAGGACCAAATATCAAGCGCGGAGGCGAATCGAGCCCGTCTCGCACGGCCTCTGGAGATCCGCACTCTGATCAACTGCGCTCATGATCACTGCGTTATTCCAGCGTCTTGATGACCAGTCGCAAGCCGACCCACCAGCCACATGTCAAGCACAAGACAGCTCGGACCCATGTTGTCGGGAGGGGAGTCCAGCGCAGTGTTAAGGGGCATCCCCTAAAATTTGACACAAAACTCACTGATTCTAAAACGCACTTTGGAAGCCAGTTATTCACAGAAATTTAGCACTATCAGAAAGCTGGCACAATTTTCTATCAGAACGCACAAAATTTTGGTACAGAACAGTTTCATTTCCCAAACGATGGCCTGACAAGATGGGGTAATTGAAAAGAAGTGCGCAATTTTACAAAACACGCAAAGAAGGCCAGATCTTCTCGCGCAGTCACCCCCTGCGAGATAAATAATCACAATTAACCATACTTAGTATCACGAGGAACACCAAAAAATGACTAATCTCGGAAACGAGACAGCAAAGCAAAGGGGACTTTTCCCACCCACACGACGCCGACAAAAACGCCATCGAACTGGGTTCTGAGAATCAAACGGAAACTGGACAAGATAGCTGGTCTCTGCCACAGAGGTCTGGGGTCAGAATGCAATGTGTTGAAGAGTCGAATGGAACACCGAAATGAAATCTTATGTGTGCTATTTCAGGTGAGAGAAGGCAACCTTGTCAGCACCAGAGCAAAAGTGGGCGAATCGACAAAGGAGCTGCAGGCTCTACCGCGGGCTATTCAGATCAGGATATGAATTTGGAGTCCTTATGGACGATAAGGAATGTTTCGGCATTACTGGCTGAGTTTTCCATGAAGTGTGGGTTAAACATCACCGGCATATTGGACTGTCCATCTGAGGTCAGATACAATGGAAGGCAAAAGTATCGCGCATGAGGGTATGAGTCACCACTATCCTCTCCAGCACTAAAGGACCCCTCAAAATGGTGAACCAGTGTACAGATCACTAAAATATTGCGGACAGAGTGAGTCAAACGCCACCTGAAGCCCTTCCTAGAACGACTGGTCCCTGAGAGGGCCACATTCTTCAAAACTGACGTTGCCGCCTGCCACTAACATCATGGTGTGACGATGTGACACCATCATGGCGTGACGTCACATCTGGATGCTGTAGGGATTACCTACGTTATGGAGGATGGCAACCCTCCCGAACATGTCCCGCATCAGACGGATCCAGTCGGTTCGGAGCGTTCTGAAATGGAAAACTGGACAACACCATCCAAGAAGCCGGTGGGCAACAGGACTCCAGGGAGGCTCGAGGAGGTAAACAGAAAAACTGTGCGACGTTTCAGCGAGTGCGGAGCGACTGCCACACCGTCGGCCACGTGGGGTGGAAAACGCGATATGAAGCTATCACTGGAAAGTATGTCCTCAAGTATGCATACCGCATGCGTGCCATTTCGTACCGATACCTTCGCGCATTATCAGACGAGAGCTGCGTAGACTGAGCCAAATTTTAAGGGACGCCCATTAACTCTGCTCTTTGAATTCACTGCGTTCCGAATTTCGATGGACAAAATTTCAAAGCTGTGTTGAACCATGAACCACACTTATACGGTTGTAGGCTGTGTTTTTTTGTGCCCATCCTTTAGTCGGGTCAGTCCTGAACGGAGGACGCTGACGAGAATCAGCCGACAAACTGCAAACTCTCCGATAAGTCAAATTTTGCTATGCAGAATACGTCCTTCGGTGCAGTATGACGCACCATATCCTTTCGTGCTGCTTACCTAGGGCCACAGTTACCACGCGCGGCAGTGAGTTGAGTCGGCGGTAGAGGGCGCCACCCTCGTCAGCACTGATCAGCACGGTCACGTTCTGGCGATAAACACACACAGCGCTGGTCAGCACGGGCACGTGTCAGCATGGCTACGTTCTGGCGATAAACACACAGCCACATGCGGAGTTTTACATCCCTCAGGTGGCGCTCCAGCACCACCTAAAACCAAATAACACCATCTGCCAAAAAAAAACAGCACTTCCTAAAAAAACACCAGGTGCCACACAGACGCAACTTTTTAATAGGGTCCGTAAACAATGTTTTACTTTTTATAGTGGTTAAAATTCCTTTCCAACACATTTTAAGACGCACATTGTACCGACAATACTGCACAGCCAGGCAATTAAGTGTCTGCGTCATTTCAGTAAGCAGACAAACATAACCTGCCCGAATAGATATACATATAACATAAACCATTCTTGAACGTGGCAAGTTTCATCACTTGCCACGGTTCCATCATCACATCCTGCTGAACTGGCAGCCAGAATCGAGCAGCAGCATCTGAAATTCGAGTTAGCTTAGTACACTTTTGAGTAGCTGTGTAAACTTTAAGGTAGACTCTAGAATCTTATGAAAGTTATGTGAAAGTAAGGGTCCTGAGGCTGCTTCTGTGCCAGAACTGGTACCCCACAACTGGGCCTGATGTTGGTAAGTTTTCACAACGGGGCGTTCCAAGACAAATCGACCAGGCACTTACCATGAGGCACACACCGTAGTTTCAAACTTTGATGAAATTTGGCCTGGTAGATAATCTGTGACCGTGATTTCATATTTCCACTACTTAGCTCCGTCGGAGAAGCCGCACTGTGTCAAAGCAATTCGAAACCTTGAGATTTGGTGATTTTTGCCTAAACCTTTGGTGAACTAATGTGTATTATTTCAGTAACCAATGAACACATTTTCCAAAACTGGGTATTGTTATCAGGACGAAATGCTGTATCTTTCTGCTATTCCCATTTTATATACTTTTATACTTTTATAGTATCTTTTTTATTCCACCCTGAAACCTATTTTTCATGTCAAAACTTTGAGCGTCTGGCCAATGATTCCGATTAAAACCTTTCATGGATAAAACGTCCCCCAAAGAAGTTTCATTCGTTTGAAATCGAGAAAAATTCCCCATTTTCGATTTAATGTTACAAACTGCGTTTGAAATTCGGGACGCTTTCACCGAAAACGTCCTGGTCGGGAATTTCCGATTCTGACGGGAAAAAAAGTAGTATGGGCGATTGGCGACAGGAGTTTTGAACACCCAAGGTCAATGTTTTCTTTCATGTTTATGCCATAAATTCCGTAATCTCATTATATTTAGTCATTTGCCGCCCACTGCGAATATATGGTGCATTTTTCTCCAAAACAGATAGCCGTGCCGCATGGCCTTGGCTCACCGTACACGCCACAGGGAAGTGCAGGGGCGGTAAAGCACTAAAGCTCAGTTTACGCGAGCGGTAATCCGTCGAGGAGTCGACCGACGCCGACTCGACGGACGAACGGAATGACGCCTTTGTATGTTAGGGGAGGGCCCCGAGGTAGGGGATCCCCTTACCCCAATCGGAACGTAACGGCATCTCTACAGGAGCGACGGGGGCGCCCCTCTAGGGGCCGCTCTTTGGCGCCCAGTGCGCCTCTCTACGGCGCCTATACGTTCTAGGTGTCTTCGTCCCATCCCCTGTCGGTATGTACAAAACCGGCGCCTCTCTACGGGCGGTTCCAGATCTAGGGTGCTTCCGGCACCCCATCCCAAGGACGCACGCCACGGCCTGAACGCGGCGGAGCGTTTAAGGTGAGTTTAAATCCCGGGTTTAAGATGGAACGCTTTTCAAATGAACGCAACCACATCTCCCAGACATGTCCCAACTTCAATGGGCCCTGGAAACACGAAGTAGGCAGAAACACTGAGAATATGAGTGACCAATGCAATAAACATGGACCTGGCCTAGGAGCCTTGTTAAAAGGTCCTCTAAAAATGCATTTTCTTGGCTGAGGCCTCACGATGTTTCCGGGGCTGTCTATGACCGATCGCTCTCCCCCAACCAGTGTTAACTGTTTTGTCGGAAAGCCTGGAAAATCACCGGCTTTTTCACTGACCAAAAATTCACCACTCAGGCAAAATGCCTCTTTGAGGAAAAATCCACCCTTCAGCAAAAGCGGCAGAAAACAAACAATAACTCCCATGACAAGATGGAAAAAGCCAGTAACACGACAAAACGTAATGAAAAAGTTCTACACATTCCTTTCTGTACCTCTGCCCACTACCAATGGGCAATTCATGACTCCTGGATTTTTTTCTTTTTACGGAAATCAGTGCATAGACACAGGTG